>LPNX011097524.1:389914-409037 GCA_001517045.1 Pseudotsuga menziesii | reverse complement strand
TCTCTCTCTCTCTCTCTCTCTCTCTCTCTCTCTCTCTCTCTCTCTCTCTATATATATATATATATATAATTTTCAAAATAAAAAAAATTTCAACTAGAAAAAAAAGCTTGCTTCTTGATATTCTTTATAGAATCAAAGAGAGCAATGTTCTTATCTCTCTCTCTCTCTCTCTCTCTCTCTCTCTCTCTAAAAATTTCAACTAGAAAAAAAACTCTCTCTCTCTCTCTCTAAAAATTTCAACTAGAAAAAAAACTCTCTCTCTCTCTCTATATATATATATATAATTTTCAAAAAAAAATAATTTTCAACTAGAAAAAAAACTCTCTCTCTCTCTATATATATATTCTTTATAGAATCAAAGAGAGCAATGTTCTTATCTCTCTCTCTCTCTCTCTCTCTCTCTCAAAAATAATTTTCAACTAGAAAAAAAAGCTCTCTCTCTCTCTCTCTCTCTCTCTCTCAAAAATAATTTTCAACTAGAAAAAAAAGCTTGCTTCTTGATATTCTTTATAGAAACAAAGAGAGCAATGTTATTTAAAAGATAGAACACCCTCAAATTTTCCTTAGGACATAGCAGTATGCATATGTGCGGTAAAAACAATTGTTTTTAATAAGCAACTATACCCAAGTGATAAAAAAAACATATTGTTGTCTTGATTTTTAAACAAAAACTTAATTCTAGATGATTGTTGTATAGAGGCCAAAAAACAGTAGCTCCAAAAAAGATAAAAACATACATTCCAGACCCTTTTGTACAAAGAAAAGGTAACACTAGATACCACTATGTTCTACAAATTTTCTTCAAAATGTAGCAAGCCCTTGTCCAATTTCAAGTCCTCCATAGACAATTCATCTACCTCTGAGTTTAATTCTCCATATATGTGAACATTAGAAAAATAAAAGGTTGAACTCATAGAATAAGTTCTTTGTGTTAAAAAAGTGGTGATCAAGAGATAACACCTGTGGATTTGAATTTCTTGAAGCCCATTTTATGATCACTTGTGAGTCCCCTAGAATCTGTAGCAATACAATACCAACATCAGAGGCAAACTTCAATAAGGCCCACAGGGAAAGAAGTTTAGCATTGGTGTTGGTTCCATAGCCACATCTTATCTTAAGTCTGAAAAAAGGTTTCTCATTTAGTTTAATGAATATACCACCATCACATTTTCCAGACTATGCAACCTCGTCAAATTTTCCAATAGTAATTGTACTAGAAATAACCGGTTCAAAGATAATTATTTTCTTCTTTAATTTTTCAGCTCTACAAAATTCCAGAAAGAAACTTGCAACTTTTGAGATAACCATAATTGGATTTTGTTTCTTGTTGTTGAAGATAATAATGGGTAACTTTCTTCCCCTCCTACATAAGGATCAATGCCAATTTTGATTGCATTGGACCTTTCTATTTTCCAAGATAGCCATCTCCCAATCCAGGGATAGTGCTCGATGAATCCTCTCCAACTTATTGACCCTTTTCTATCAAATTTCCTATTATCTCTTAACCATTCTTCAATAGAAGCTTTCTTCAAATGTTTAGTTTTTAATATTTTACTCCAAAGCCTCTTTCCAAAAATGCCCCTACAAAAACTCTTAATACTTACTAGTGCTACATTAAACCATTGAAGGTTCTTGATGCCTCAACCTCACCGTTTTTTGGGTAAATAAATATTTTCCCAAGAAACCAGATGTATTTTATTAGTATTTTTTTAGCCTGGCCATTAAAAGTGCATGATTTTTGTTCTAAGGATATTTATTATAAACACATATATCTTTTCCAAATACATTCAATATACTGGGATACTAACCAGAACATGTTTATCATGTGCAATATCACGGATGTAGGAGTTAATAGAAAAGGTGGTAGGAAATATTTGTGGTCCAAATAAAGATTTAATGCCTTCAATCGTCATATTCCTTGTCATCATCATATATACATCATCATAAAAATATATCATCATGATTGTTGGAACCTAAGGTCTTCATGATTCATCATACCTATGGATCTTCTAGAGACAATTAGTCGTTAGACGACAGGTGACTAGTAGAGCAGTTGACTGGAGGACCAACTAGGAAAGTCAGAGGAACAACTGAACATTCGGTTGAATAGATGATTGAATGGGTAGTAAGACCATAGTCGATGTTACTACAACAACTGATTACATCTTGGGACGTTGTGGATTTTGTGGAAACCGTTAAGACCAATGACCCCTATTTGTGGACTAGATCTTCCTCACTTTTTGGGATTTCATTATATCTATATATTATAAAAGGACGACCCTATGGGTTGTGTAAATATTTATAAGTATGTCTAACTATTCTCAATATGCATTATGATGTTTTTATCATAATGTGATTTCCTTAAGTGATGTAATGATGTCTTTAGACACTACCTTTCTTCTTGGAATATTATTCCTTTTTGTAATTTTATTTTTTGTTCTATAGTTCAAGTTTAAAAGGTTCCTCGTCATGGTATCTGAGATGTTTGATTTGACCTAGCCCTCTTGTCTACAGACTGTGTTGATTCTGATCTAGAGTTGATCGACACTAGGCTGAATATTTGTTTACTGATACCTCTTCTTAAACTTTTATCAGATTTGTTAAGATCATAAGGATGACTTCCAATATAGAACTTGTTGTTCTTAATAGACTTAATTATGCAATATTAGTGACAAACATGGAAACCTTGTTGAAGAGAAAAGGACTGTGACTGTACACAAAATATAGTGTCGTGATCAAGTTAATGTCGGAATCCATCTCTATGGGAATCCTACACCTAACTATATATCTAGATTCGTAGTTGGTAGTGTCTCAGTTGAACAGTATGTATGGCATTTGATGTCTTGTATTGTTACGTAAGTTCTTAATAATTCACTTAGTAGAATGTCAATTTGAATTTACTACATACATACATGATCCTATAAGATGCATTCATTTAACTTATCAGCTGGCTAATTATATAATAGATAGACATCTACTCATAGTCAATAAGCACATATATAAAGGATACATAAATATTGTACAAAATGTAATGAAGCTGGTAAATTCATCATCCATGTATATAAAAGTAGGTAAAATGTACAAAATTGACATGAGTCTAAGTCCAAAAGCTTTGAGTTCAACACTACTCATTTCACTCATACTACAAAAATGGGTGTATATCCCTACGTGCTGCAAATACAATTGCTAGATACAAAATGTTTCTCAAAAGACTATACTCAGTCTAAAGCCTCAACTGCTTCAGCTGCTACCTCCTTGTAACAAAGAACACATCTAGCCACCTTCAATAGTATTATGTGTAAAATTGAGCACAAAGATCTATGGATCAGCACACAACTCACAAGAAATATCGCACAATTTTACTTATAAATTGAAGAATGAAACAGTGCAAAATGGCTTGAAACTATGAAAGCTTTCATTAATCAAAAGCAATTAGATAGTTAATTACAATTAAGTACAATGGCTAAATAGCCTCATGCAATTCGAATCCATGTGAGGAAATTCAAATTGGTTGGACTCTACTTGACTGAATGGTTAACTGACCTTGTCTAAATCATTATCGGAGTTCATCGGAGTTCAAAATCCAAACTCAAGTGTCTAATTCAGTGTTAACTAGTCTAACTGACTGAGGTAGGTGAGTAAATGCACCTCGGCTGCATACAACCATGCAATCCTAGCGCTAACTGAGTAGAAATGAATGTAAGGGACTAGAATTGAATGTAGCTTAATCCTAACTGAGATTGACTAGTCACCAACTGAACTCAACTGATGGAGGTTGGTATCAACACTCCCAGTGGCTCCTAATTTGTAGGGATTGATCTATGAGGCTCCTAAACTGATGCATGCAAGTGAAATCAGTGGTATTTGGCCTCAATTAGTTCTCCCCACACTTTAGTAACTGGTACATGTGCCCCAATTAGGCCAAGTGGACCCAATGGTGCTAGTGACTAAAAATAGACTGCAAGGACTCTAGATTTTGACATACTCCTGATTTAGACATAAATGACCAAATTGGACAAGGGAGGATTATAATCCATGTAGGGGGAGCCCCTACTACCTGATGTTGCATATCCATAGGCATCCACTTTATCCTACGAGTTGGAATGTTCTATGTCATGTTAATCAAGTTTCCCTCAACAACTACTAGTATGGTTGTTGGTCCCTCAATTGTTCCTATATCTCCTACTCATACTCTCGAATGGTCGACAGGCCACACAGGTCTTATATCTGCATCATGTTTTCACTTTTGGTGTTGGTACTCATGTCACAATTTTTTTTTCATTTCTCAATATTCTAGTGAACTTAAAAATGAAATATAATAAAAAATGAAAACTCATTGGTTTGTCCCTAGGATCCGCTAGGAGGAAGGATGAGGTCTGGGTCACCACGAAAGTCCAATCTAGCATAAGAAAATTCCTTGATTATTAGAACTTGTCAGATCAACCATGCATGGAAATCATCATAAAAAATAGTAGTGGTTGTCCCACCCCCTTGTCTCATAAATAACTCACTCCATTGAACCAATCTTGGTTCCTAATGATCCATGGGAGAAAATGAGACCTTGGGCTCATAACCAGAATTATCTCAAAGAAGAATGACACTAATATACTTATGTAGACTAAGTTCTTAATTCTACCTGCTTTGCACTCTGTAGTTTGGTATTTCAAATTCGCCAGCAATCCCATGGACCAATCAAATATGGTACCCCTTCAGCACTCCACTCTGATCTACATATGGTTTCTTATTGCTAGATGCAAGGCCACAGTACCTGCTACTCGTGTGATCATGGTGACAATCACTTTCAATGGGAAGCTTGATAAGGTGGAAATGGCTATTTGTGACCGGGTCTTTTGAGTTCCCAAAGCACAATATGCATTGACATATTCTTGTACCGAGAGGGACCCTACCCCACGAAAGATCCCTTTTAGAGTCAATGCTTCTCCCTTTCGAGACAATCCCATGATAAAATATAAGTCATCAACTGTAATCTCAAGGATCTCCCCCTAAATGTTAAACATGCCCTGATCGACATCCAAATATCTTATCAAGGACATTTGGAGTAAGGTTCTTTATGCCCTCATATTTGAAGTTCTAAAGAACTTCAACAATCCACATCGACACAAGGAGATTAAGGTCAATGGATCACCCAATGCATCTCTTTCAAGTTGTGCATGCTCTCTTTCATGCCATACAAGAGCCATCCCTATCAAAACATGAAGTCTTGGATCAAAATGTCGTGTTATAATATTTTTATTGTGCAAAACATTGGTTAGAAGCTACATAGTCACACTTTAAACGTCGATAATGTTTTACATAGTAGTGTTTTTAGGTTAAAAAATGATACCTCATAGTTCCTCACCAACGTTTACGTCGTAAAGGTTGTAAAATGAACTTAACACAACTAAATTTTCCCTAAAACTTGCAATAAACCCATGAAAAGGAATGATAAAGGAAAGATGATCTACTTGGAATAGAGGAAAGTTGAATCGGCGTTCCAAATTTTCCGCATTCAAAGATCAAAATCCTAGGGCTCTTTTTCTCTCCACAAGTGGTAAAATCCCAAATAAAATGTTTTTTACGTTATTTTTCTATTTGTTGTAAAAGATGCTTTACTCTTACCCACTCTTCTATAGTTTTGACCATTTTTGTTATGCCATTATTAATACTAATGACCATTTTGTTAGTATTTGGTATTTTAAGCAGGTGAGTATAGAACCAAGATGTCTTTTGTTCACAAGCGGTCCTTTTGTCAAAGTATGTACTCTAATATGGCGTATAGACTAACTTACTTTCATTATGCTTTTTTGCATTTTACCATGTCATTTTTTAGCCTTCAAACCACTTTTCACAGACTGCAACAGTAGCCCTCTCTTTATAAGTAAAGTCATTGTTCTTCCATGAATAGAACCTACCTCACCTGGGTCGCCCTAGATAGCACCTTTATTTCCATTTTGGTTCCCATGATGCATTGTTGATAGGATTGGGAGCCTTGGTAGTTCCGTCGTGACTAAGAGAGAAACCACATGTTTTATTTCTCATTATTCTGAGCACCCCCTAAAAGGCTTCCGCTCATATGGATTCATCTTTAAGCTCTTTTTAGACTCTTTAAATTCAAAAAGATTTCCAAGCAAGCTTGTTCCTCATTAAAATATTTAAAGGAACATCCATCCAGTATAAGTTTAACCCTCTTTCGAGCCGCATGATTAGTTACGAAAAAGGAACACTTTAGTCAAACTTGGCCAAAAGAGTTCTCCTATGTATTATTTTATGCTTTTTGGGACTTAGGGTACTACATTTAGGAAAAAGAACAATCCAAGAGTTTTCTTTAAGTTTTTCAGACTCCTTAAAATTGAAAACACCAACGAGGATTAACTACCTCGAGCTCGACAAAAAAAACGAGATGGTATCATATCAAGCATTCTTCTCTCTTTTACTTGAGCTCATTAAACAATGAAGAAGGGTTCAAGTATAATTTTTCGGGCTCGTTAAACTTATACAAAAAATACCTTATCGAGCATGCTTTTATCTCTTTATAAAGCTTGTTAAAAATGAGGAAGGAACTTAAAAAGAGAAAAATGGAAGGGAAAGGTCTAAAATGTCTCTCGATATAAAGGCAACAAGTCAAAGTTATCCTTAAACAAAGAACGAGTTTTGAGTCTATCAATAGTTGAGTTATAGTATTTGACCTTAGGATTTGAACCTTGATCGTAGAGTTTAGCGCTCCTTCGATTGGTTACTCTTCCAATTATATGGAGAATCTAGCAATGTCTCCTATATTGCAAATTTACATCATTAATTCTTTGTGTCAAAATTTCCCAATTCACTTTTGTGTCGTGCTCACTATTCAAGGATGTAACATGCCAGTCGACCATTCTGCAATTACCTTGATCTCATCTTTCGTCCATTCCCTTGTGTCAGTTTGTCTCATCATACACTCAATTTTCCAAAATTACCTCAGTCCTTGAGCTTTCCTCATGTTGGATGATGAAGGATGCCTTAATTCCTTCCTTTCAACGGGTCTCTTCCCATCGAATTCAACTCATCTTTCTCTAGGAATGAGATCTAGAGTCTTGGTAGTACCTTTGGGATTGTAGTCATAAGTGGTAATTTCCCTGGCCATCAAGTAGTGGGAATACGTCAATGTCTCCTACTCGATGGATTCTTCAAGTGTTCGACTTCAACAACATATATTCACACCTATTATAATGTACTAGTTACGTTAGGACCCATTTTCATTATCGATGGGTTTCCCTCACTTTTGTTAACGATTTAAATCAATTATTGGTACTCAAATAGTATCCCTCATGTTCAACTTCATCTCCTTTATTCGCATGGGTAGGATTCATACCTGTAGGCGGTTAGATGGAAGACCTTGGGCTAATAGTAGCATCCCCAAATTTTATTATTGCCTGAGTTGCGCAAGGTTGTACCACACTTTATCCCAGTACCAACGGGAGATCCATTATGCACCAAGTTATATTGTTCTCATGATGATAGGTGAGACATAGATCCACTTTGTTCATTTGTGTCTATGATCTCCAATTTGAAATAGATGCACCTTGCATCTTTTGTGGCTATCATAATTTATTGGGAATGGATCCACTTTATTCATTCATGGCCATGATCCATTTTTATATCACATGGATCCAATTATTTTTTTTGTGGCCATCAAAGTTACATCAGTTACGTATATATGTTGGATCTACACTATATATTTCTGGTGGTCATTTTGAACATTGGATATATCTATCCCATGGATAATATTGTCTGACACCTTTTTATGTTTCATGTTATTCGTTGAGACTAAGATTCTTAGATTCTCCGGTTTCGCAACTACATATCCTAATCTATTGAAGTTATAATGTATTTAGGACATCATGTTCCCTTCTAACCTCATAAATTAGGGGGGGTCTTGTCACGTCCCCACTCGTCTACCCGAGAGGGAACATGACCATCATACTATCTAATCCGGGAAAATTAAATTCCATGAACATACACATGATAAAAATGCATTGAACTTAAAGATACACAGATGCATAATTTACTAACATACAGCAGAAGCAAAATCATTCATTTAAGCATTCAGCATATTCATAGTAATTCATAAAACAATTACAGTTGCAGAAAATAAAATATAAGAGAATACTTATCTTGAAAGAAGCTTGTCCTACAACCAACTATGTCGCTGCAACGTTCCACCCAACAATAGGCCATTGTGCTCTTTAATCTCTCAGCAACAATGCCACCCCCGAGTTGGGCATGATTTCCCCAATGAATAAGGAAAACTAGCAGGCTTCTCCCATAGCCAAGGATACAATAAAAACTTATTCAAGGCAACACAGTTGGGTTTAATAGAATTACGCATGCAGTGATTTACACATAGCCAAAGTTTCTATCAGTCACAGCCAAGCCAATAGATGGGTTTATCATGATACCAACCAATCCATCCTTTCAGTTGGGTTTATCAGGCTTACACAGACAATGGTTTACACTTAGCCAAATTCACATGAGAAATATCCAAGCCAATAGATCGGTTTACCAGGCTACCAACCAAGCCATCCTTCCAATTGGGTTTATCAGGCTACCAAGGAAGTGGAAAGACTGACTGCTAATCTAGTGAGATCAATCCAGAGCTATGAACACCCACACCGGATCTAGCCTGACTTCTAAAAATTTACACACCCAACACAATGAAGCATCCCCTTCTCTACTACACAGTCCCTCAGGCCATGCCCTCCCTTCCAGTGCTATTTAGGGTATACAAAGAAGAAATCCAACCCTCTAGATTGGTCTGTGAGGTGCCTTCACACACTAGGTTTATCAAGCAAGTCCAGACTCCATTTCCATTCCCTAAATCAGTTCAGATGCCAAACGAGGATGTATACACAGCGATCTCAGTTTTGGGATTAACAAAACATAACAGAAGCCAAGGAAATTCACACGCACACAACAATTACAAATTTCTAAGCATTTCCTGAGCCAAACCGACTGCTTCAGTTACCAAAACGAAATCATTTGCTGGTAATTCAATCCAAAAACACAAATAGGATTCTAGTCATTCAATCCAAAAACACAAATCGAATTTTGGTCATTCACATTCAGGACAAAAAAACTAACAGACAGGAAAACGTGAGAGAAAACAATTCCGAACAGGAAAACCAAAAAAATCGTGAAGGTTCAAGAATCCCCCATGGTTTTTCTTGCATGCTGCGTGAAGGAAGATTGGGATCCAAAAACGCTCCCCCAAGTCCAAAACGTGAGGGGAAGGTGAAACGCCCCTGCATGAGGGGAAGGCATACGTTTTTGGTGTTTTCTTGCCCAAGAAAATTTAAAAAATATTTTTCCTGAAGTGGTGCTCTGCCCATTTCAAATTTATTCCCACTCTTCCAATTCCCCCCCTTATCCTTAGGAAAAATCATGCCCCCATCTCATTTTGTTCCGTTGACATAGCTGGTGTAGGTTTTTAATTAAAATTGCAAATTTAACATGATGTCCAACTTTTAATGTTCAGCTAACATAAAATACCATCGACCCAACCTTAATCGTCAAAACATAATTACTAAATCAATGGTGGCGCTTTTTCCTTAAGCTCCACACCATGATTATTTACATCATTTATTTAAATGCAAACAGGGTCAAAATTGAGGTGTTACATTCCCCTCCCCCTTCAACAACATTGTCCTTAGTGCTTTACAATAGTGAACAAAAATGCTTTGCTGGTACTGCCCTCAGCAATCCAAAGAATTGAACAAAAATGGATGTGTCAGTCGCATGGCATCCTACAGCTCCCATGTAGCTTATTTAGGACCGTAGTGCTCCCATTGCACCTTCACCTGTCCTATTGCTCGGTTCCGAAGCATGGTGACCTTCCTAGCGAGGATGCGCATAGGCTCAATTTGGAACTCTCCCACTGGTTCCACCTGAATCACATCTCAATTTATTACATGGTTAGGATCATGTATATATTTCTTAAGCAAAGAAACATGAAAATCATTATGAGCTCTAGTTCTAGCAGGCAATGCAAGTTTATATGCAACTGGCCCTATTCTTTTAAGCACTTCAAACGACCCACAGTATATAGGTGACAACTTGGCACAACTTCCAAGCTTCAAGGAACTCTTCTTTGCCCTCACTTTGAGGTAGACATGTTCCCCAACACTGAACTCTTTGTTCACCCTATGCTTATCTGCATAGCTTTTCTCTCTGTCCTGGGCTGCTTTCAGATTCTGCTTGATCTTTACAACCTCCTGCTCCATCTCCTTGAGCAATTATGGACCAAGCACAACCCTGTTCATTGTATTATCCCAAGTCACTGGTGTCCTGCACATTCTACCATACAAATCTTCATATGTAATCATCCCCAAGGACGCTTGATGTCCATTGTTATAAGAAAAATCCACCAGGTGTAAATAGTCTTCCCACTTGGATGGTTTGTCCATCACATACATGCGAAGCATGTCTTCCAGCACTTGGTTAACTATCTCGGTCTGTCCATCAGTCTGAGGATGGTAGGAAGTGATTAAATTCAACTTTGTACCCAAATATGCAAACAACCCCTTCCAAAAATTGGAAGTGAACTTGGCATCTCTGTCAGAGACTATTGCCTTAAGCAATCCATGCAGTTTGAAAAACTCCTTCATTAATATCTTCGCAATGTCATTAGTCTTATGCGTAGACTTAACCGGTATAAAATGTGTTGCCTTTGTCAACTTGTCCACCACAACCATGATGGAATCATGTTGTCTCCATGTCATTGGCAATCCTATAATAAAATCCATGGAAATAACTTCCCATTTCCATTCTGGAACCGATAAAGGCAGCAACAAACTTGCTTGGTGTTGATGTTCAACCTTCACTTGTTGACATTTCATGCATCTTGAAATATATTCAGCCATGTCCTTTTTCATTCCTGGCCAAAAGTATTGCTTTCTAGTTGTAGCAATCATCTTTTGATATCCTGGGTGACCAGAATATGGAGCTTGATGGATCTCATCCATAACAACCCTCCTCAAATCTGCTACATTTGGAATATAAATTATGTTCTTATAGGTAATAAGTCCATCATCTTCCAATTTATATCCCTCATACTTCTTTTCAAGGATTTGTTGCTGCAACTTGTCCTTGACCTGTGCATACAATTCATCTTCATGAACATGATTAGCAATATGCTGCCTCAAATGTGATTGGCAAATACTAATGAATGCCACATGCATTTCTTGCACCTTCCTACTGAGTGCGTCAGCTGTCTTATTCTCTTTTCCCTTTATGTGCTTTATTTCGAAATCAAACCCACATAAAAACTCCAACCATCTCGCTTGCCTAGCATTCAAAGTAGGCTGATCAAATAAATACTTCATACCACAATGGTATGTCCTTAGCTCAAATATTTTTCCCATCAAGTAATGCCTCCACATCTTGAGAGCATGTACTATGGCTGCAATTTCTATATCATGTGTGGCATAGTTCTTTCCGTGCTCCTTCAGCTTCCTGGATTCATAACATATCACATGGTTGTCTTGCATAAGGACTCCTCCAAGCCCTTGGCCACATGCATCTGTACACACCACAAAATCCTTCTCTAGGTCTGCAACTTTTAAGACCGGTGCACTGGTGAGAATATACTTTAGCCGCTGGAAAATTTCTTCACACTTCGAGGTCCATTCAAATTTTATACCCTTCCTTTGCAAGGAAGTGATAGCATGTGAAACCTTGGAGAATCCTTCAATGAATCTCCTGTAGTATCCCGCAAGCCCCGTAAAAGATCTTACCTCTATCACATTCTTTGGAATAGGCCAATTCTTAATAACTTCAATCTTGTCATGGTCCACATATATACCTTCTTCTGAAATCATGTGACCCAAGTACTGAATTCTATCCTTATAGAAGGCACACTTGCTCACCTTTGCATACAGCTAATGTTCTATGAGCAATTGCAATGTTAGTCTCAAATGTTCTTCATTCTTAGAATAAACAAGAATGTCATCAAGGAAAACAAGAACAAATTTGTCCAAATACTTGCTAAAGACATTATTCATAAGGCACATAAATGTTGTTGGTGCATTTGTGAGACCAAATGGTACCACTACAAAATCATAATGTCCATACCTTGTTCTGAAGGTTGTCTTTTGAATGTATTCATCCTTGATTCTCACCTGATAGTAACCAGACCTCAAGTCAATCTTGGAAAATACCTTTGCTCCTTTCATTGATCAAAGAGGTCATCAATTCTTGGCAAGGGATATTTGTTCTTCACCGTGACTTTGTTCAGCTGCTTGTAATCAATACACAATCTGAGTGTACCATCTTTCTTCTTTTCGAATAGAACTGGTGCTCCCTAAGGAGACACACTCGACCTAATATACTTTTTCTCCAACAATTCTTGCAGTTGCATATTTAGCTCTAACATTTCTGGTGTACTCATTCTGTAGGGTGCCCTTGACATTGGTGTTGCTCCTGGCACAAGTTCAATTGTGAAATCTATGTCTCTCTATGGATGAAGCCCTGGAATCATCAATAAAAACATCCCTGAAGTCTTGCAACACGTGATAGTCTTCCAACTTGGCAGTTTCATTCTCTGTTGCCTCCTCAATATGGGCTGCATACAACTGACAACCTATTCTACAAAACTTATTTAATTGCATTGCTGAAATATGCCTCACAGAGATTAACTTTGGAATGCCTCTTACAACTACTGGGTTCCCTTCTTCATCCATGCATTTGAAAGTCTTGTTATAATAGTCAAGCTTCACTCTGTGAGCTTCTAACCAGTCCATTCCAATGAGAACATCATAGGAACCAAGTGGTAGAACATTCAGACCTACACAAGTAACCAATCCATTCATCACCAATGGACATTTCTCCACCACTTCATTAGCTTTCCTCCTAGTTCCAATGGCTAGCTTAACTAACCATGACTTGCTATGATTTGCTTTCCAAAGAGCACAAACCTCCACTACTCTAGGAGCAAAATAATTGTGAGTAGAACCAGGGTCAATTAAAATAGAAATAGATTGCTCAACAATATTACCTATAACTTCAACCATCGTTAACTGGTGATCTTCTTGGCAGTCTTCCAGTGCTGCATAAATTATAGGTACGGCCATTGCTACTTGTCCCACTGTTTTTTCCTCTTGAATATTGTATGCTGGCCTTGCATTCTCATTCTCAAGTGGACAGTACCTGCGCATGTGGGGTCCTCCACATTTCCAACATTGGAGTGGTGCTTTGTTCTGTTGTGGATATCTTGGCTCTTCTCCCACCACTCTAGCTGGTTGCTTCTCAACTTGGGATGGCTGCTTCTGTTGATTCTTAAAGTTAGAAGTTTTGAAACCTTTCTTCCTTTGATCTAACTTCTCATTCATCTTGTTCTTCCATGCCTTCTGGTAGTCAGGTTTGTTCTTGCTTTCCTCATAGAAATACTTAGCTTTTATGATCGCCTCTTCCAGAATTTTGGGTTCACGGAACTCAATTCATTCTTTGTAGGACTGAGGCAGTCCACTCAGAAAGCACTGGATTTTTACCTTCTCATATTTAATATATCTGACATACCTCAATAATTCCAAGAACTTGTTTACATATTCATCCATGGTCTACTGTTCCAATATCAACTCATGGAACTCCTTAATCTTGTCATCATAGTACTTGTCAGAGAGGTACTTCTGCTTGAAATACTTATGGAACTGCTTCCACTCAATCTTCCTTTCATTGATCTTCTTTACTTGCTTGAAATTCTCCCACCATATGGATGCTCTTACAGTCAAATTGAAAATGGCTACTCTAGCCTTCATATTTCCAGAATAATCTTGGAAGTATTTTCTTATTCCCAAAAGCCATGCTTCAGCTTCTTGACCAGTCTTTACCTCACCATTGAAGGTAGGTGGATTTGCCTTCCTGAATTCATCTCATGAGTGGTTCTAGTAGCACCTCTTTCTCTGATTCTTGTGAGAAGAAGAACTCGAATCGCCAGTGGACCCTTCAGAGTCAGATGACTCACTAGGTGATCTCTTTCTTCTTCTAACAGTGTTCTTACTCCCTTCTGGCTTTAGTGTTTGGTCCCTAGAGTTCACCTTTCTCTGAATATCTGTCAAACTTTGCAGCATGGTTGCATTCAACTGATTCTTCTCCCCCTGAGCCTTAACCAATATTTCATTATATTCCCTGTAACTCTGCATCTCCACCATCAGGCTTCTCATGGTGGCTGCAAAATATGAGGGAGTCTCTTACAACATTTTCCCATTAGACTCTGTCTCAGCATTTCCAATTCGGAAATTTTCCCCCATAGCATCTTCCTCGTACTTATTGGGGTTCCGTGCATAATCATCCATGTCGCCTACCCTCATGGCTGAACCAACTATTCAGAATCACACTGCCCTTTCTGAAGGTGACTGTAATTCTGCAAAAAAATGGGTTAGATAAAAAAAATGTTAGATTTAATCAAAACCAAAATCACCTATACCACACTATTATTTTCCTTTTTTTTCTGACCCTGCAAATCTTACTAAAACACCTGCTAAAAATCCTTGTTTCGACGAAAATTTGATTTTCCTTTCGACGTCTCCTTTCTCTACGTTGAAAATATTTTCGAATTTCACCCACCGCTGTGTCAGAAATATCCTCGACTCTTACCCTCCTCTGTGTCAGAAAGATCTTTGACTCTCACCCGTCGTGTTGGAATCATTTCAGACTTCCACCCACTGCGGGCCTTCTGTCGTAGTGGAAAAATTTCTGAGTTTCATCCGGCCAAGACTTCCACCGTTGCGGCTCCAATCTCAACTTCCACCCATCGCGTCGGAAAAGTTTTCATCTTCCATTCACCGCCATGCATCGGTTCCATCTTCCTCTTTATTTCGTCACTCGTTGGCTCCATCTTCGTCTTTCATTTGTCATTACAGAAGACTTTTTGTCTTTCTCCCGGCCAAGTCCTCTGCCGTTGCAGCTCCATATTCATCTTTCATTCATTGTTGCGGCTCCATATTCGTCTTTCATCCACCGTTGCAGCTCCCTCTTCATCTTTCATCTGCTGCTTCGTCAGCTCCATCTTCATCTTGTCACCGCCGCGCATCTGCTCAATCTTCAACTTTCCATCGTCGTGCATCGGCTCAATCTTCAACTTTCCACCACCGTGCATCGACTTGATCTTCAACTTTCTGTCACCGAGCATCGACTCGATTCACCTCTACTGAGCCGACAACAATCGACACTTAAACAAAAAAAATTGGCATTTTTCTTTGCGTTGGACAATTTTTTTCTCTCCGCCGTCGGCAAAAATTTCAAGCGGCCCCGTCCGCTGTGTCGGCAAAACTAGACAATTTAGCTGCTAAATTGGCTCAAACTTCCTTTCTCCACCACCGCTGTGGCTCAAAATTCCTCTCTCTGTCGCCGCTGCGGCTAAAAATTCATATGTCCGCCGTCACTGCAGCTCAAACTTCCTCTATCTGCCGCCTTTGCAGCTCAAACTTCCTCTGTCTGTCGCCGCTGGGGCTCATCTTTGGCTTTCTCAGCCACCACACAAAAAGAAGAATGCCCAAAACTAAGAAAAATTTAGGATTTTTATGCCCGCCTCTTCTTTCCGCTGAACACAGAGGTTGGTTCTTCATTTCCCATTGAGGCCCAAAGCTGCAACCTTGAGCTCTAATACCACACTGTCACGTCCCCACCCGTCTACCCGAGAGGGAACATGACCATCATACTATCTAATCCGGGAAACTTAAATTCCATGAACATACACATGATAAAATGAATTGAACTTAAAGATACACAAATGCATAATTTACTAACATACAACGGAAGCAAAATGATTCATTCAAGCATTCAGGATGTTCATAGTAATTCATAAAAAAATTACAGTTGCAGAAAATAAAATATAAGAGAATACTTATCTTGAAAGAAGCCTGTCCTGCAACCAGCTATGTCGTTGCAACGTTCCACCCAACCATAGTCCAGTGTGTCTTTAATCTCTCGGCAACACTACCACCCCCGAGATGGGCATGATTTCCCCAAGGAATAAGGAACACTAGCAGGCTTCCCCCATAGCCAAGGATACAATAAAAACTCATTCAAGCCAACACAATTCTGTTTAACAGACTTACACAGGAAGTGATTTACACAGCAAAAGTTTCTATCAGTCACAGCCAAGCCAACAGATGGGTTTATCAAGCTGCCAGCCAAGCCATCCTTCCAGTTGGGTTTATCAGGCTTACACAGACAATGGTTTACACTTAACCAAATTCACATGAGACACAACTAAGCCAACAAATGGGTTTATCAGGCTACCAACCAAGCCATCCTTCTAGTTGGGTTTATCAGGCTACCAGCCAAGCCATCCTTCTAGTTGGGTTTATCAGGCTGCCAAGGAAGTGGAAAGACTGACTGCTAATCTAGTGAGCTCAATCCAGAGCTATGAACACCCACACCGCATCTAGCCTGACTTCTAAACATTTACACACCTAACACAAGGAAGCATCCCCTTCTCTGCTACGCAGTCCCTTAGGACATGCCTTCTCTTCCAGTGTTATTCAGGGTATACAAAGAATAAATCCAGCCCTCTAGATTGGTCTGTGAGGTTTCTTCACACACTAGGTTTATCAAGCAAGTCCAGACTCCATTTCCATTCCCTAAATCAGTTCAGATGCCAAACGAGGATGTATACACAGCGATCTCAATTCTGGGATGAACAAAACGTAACAGAATCCAAGGAAATTCACACGCACACAACAATTATGAATTTTTGAGCATTTCTGATCCAGACCGACTGCTGATATAACCAAAAAGAAATCATTTTCTGGTCATTCAATCCAAAAACACAAATCGGATTCTGGTCATTCGCATTCAGGAAAAAAAACTAACAGACAGGAAAACGTGAGAGAAAACAATTCCGAACAGGAAAACCAAAAAAATCATGAAGGGTCAAGACTCCCCCATGGTTTTGCTAGCATGTTGTGTGAAGGAATATTGGGATCCAAAAATGCTCCCCCCAGTCCAAAACGTGAGGGGAAGGTGAAACGCCCCTGCATGAGGGAAAGGCAAACGTTTTTGGTGTTTTCTTGCCCAATAAAATTTAAAAAACGTTTTTCCCGAAGTGGTGCTTTTCCCATTTCGAATTTTTTCCCACTCTTCCAATTCCCCCCCTTATCCTTAGGAAAAATCATGCCCCCATCTAATTTTTTTGCGTTGACATAGTTAGCTGTAGGTTTTTAATTAAAATTGCAAATTTAACATGATGTCCAACTTTTAATGTTTAGCTAGCATAAAATACCATCGTCCCAACCTTAATCGCCGAAACATAATTACTAAATCAATGTTGGGGATTTTTCCTTGAGCTCCACACCATGATTATTTACATCATCTATTTAAATGTAAACGAGTTCAAAACTGGGGTGTTACAGATCTATTATAGTCCAATGAGACACTTCTCTGTTCATGACAACACTTCGACCGTCTTTCACACAAAAGGACACTATGGATGGAAGAGCCTTGATTTGGTATTTGGTGTCATGGCCTTGATCATTTATTGATTCTCTAGCATGGATAATTTTGAAACCAAGTAATAAGACAAAAATGCTCCTCATGGTCCATAAGAAAGTGTTTTGCATGCTAGTTTCCTTCATTTCTCCAGTGTTTTCAACAAAATCTTGAAAACATCTATTTATTTTATATGACTAGCATTTTAAACACATCTTTCCCTTATATGACCAACTATTTTCCCAAAATATTTACAAAAAATAAATAAAATTTGAAATTGGGGTAGTTTGGGTGGTTCTGGTAACTTCCCCATCATTTACAACCTCCTCTCACTTGATTATGTCTATCTAAACCTACTATAAAAGGAAAGGAGGTGACCATGAGAAGGGGATTTTTTCTAAAGTAATGTTATGTTGGAAGAATAATTCTATCTCCATCCCCTATTTCCCTTGTGCATTTGATATCCTTTCCATGATATACCTCGATATTGGTTGGGTTTGTTGGATAAGAGATGCAAAGAGATCCGTAGTCAAGGTTTTGCGAGGTGGCATAACAAAAAAAGGTAATATTGTACTTGTTTTTATTGTTAATAAGAGAATTGACATCTTTCCCTTCCCAAATTTTGAGTTTATGGCTTGATTGATGAAATAATCGGTATTTTATATTGAAAGTAAATTCATATTTTTATTCTTGTTTTTCTCTCAATTCATCAATAATTTTTTAATTGTCAAAAGTGTTTGAAGAAGGTTGTTTTTTGTTGGTTTTGCAAGGTAAAACTTAGACCAATTGGAGCAAATTTGAAGCAGAGTAAGGAGCATCTATAATCGAACTTCATAAATAAGGTGCATAAATCCTCTTCCTTAATGGCTTGATTAGGGTTTGCTTGGTCTAGATATACTCATATGCTTGATTGTGGGTTTGTTTTCCATATTTATGAAGTCTTATATGTCAGTTTCTCTTTACCTAGTACCTAGTATGTTGGTGACCTCACCCCATTCATAGGATAGTTTTCCATCCAACACACACACACATACCATGATCCTAAACTATATGAAACTTTATGGCGATTTTTTTTTAATTTTATGCTC
The DNA here is from genome assembly GCA_001517045.1 of Pseudotsuga menziesii. Classification (NCBI taxonomy): domain Eukaryota; kingdom Viridiplantae; phylum Streptophyta; class Pinopsida; order Pinales; family Pinaceae; genus Pseudotsuga; species Pseudotsuga menziesii. The sequence continues at coordinate 390,489 of LPNX011097524.1, read as the reverse complement.
AACGAAGGTTTGGTAAGGAGTTGGTGGTACCACTTGGGTGGCAGGATGGTCCATGATTCCCTTCTCTTTTTTATTACGATGGTTGTAGGGAGGAGTCCCATTCTGGGTGGCATCTAGGTAGAGGTATAGGGGTCTACCACTCATGGTGGAGTTTGTGTCTTGGGGTGATTGTAGTGTAAGGGTGGGATCCTAACAACAATCCAGTTGTTACATGCACATGTAGAGGGGAGGAGGAGGTTCAAGCCTAGAGGATCGATAGTAATTTGAAAAGGAGTGACAAATATGACTCAAATGGTGGTGGGAGCTTGAACATGGGTATATAAACAACCATAATGGAGGTCTAAGTTATGGAGGAGGGAACCCATTGTTGCCTCCTTTCACACACCTGGGGGTTAAGTGCAGCAGAAATCTTCAAGCTGCTAGGTGTGTCCTTGGGGGAAAGTATCAAGTCAAGTATTGTCAGTTGATCTTGACTCCTCCGTTTAGGCCAAAATCCTAAAGAATCCAAGGGGAGTGGTCCCTAAGAAATATTTCAACTAAGGATCTTTATATTTGTTAGAATAATCAACCTATAG
>LPNX011097524.1:337942-385488 GCA_001517045.1 Pseudotsuga menziesii | reverse complement strand
TTTACACCTATGGGGGATTTGCCTATTTTGGGTAAGCCTGCTTTATGCTAGTTTTGGATGCCTTCTTATGCATTCGATCTCTTGATGTATTCTATATATTCAAAAACCTATGTTATTACAGGGTTGGCTATTGTACACTCAGTTAATATAATTTTGTGTTGCAGCTCCATATTCAGTCTCCATTGTTAGCAATTTTGCATGATCAATTGATAATTGTTGTGGGTAAAATTAATCTACTGCTGGCCTAAATTTCTACAATATTTTAGTTGTTAGTGATGAAATTAAGTTGTTTTTAGGAGTTTTTTGGTAAATAATTATGTCGGAAGACTGATGAAAAATTGTTTAAACATTCAACAACATACAAACATGAGTATATAAAGATTAATATTGAAAAAACTGATAATCAGATGAAAATAATATTGTTGTGTACTCAGATCAGTGCCAAATGGAGTCAAAAATTCCATTGAAAAGGAAATGTTTTGCAATGTGTCTTTTAATTATTAAAGATGAGTTGATTTAAGGGAATGGGGATTCTCGATATACTTATGAAGTACTGAGAATATGTCCAGAGAGATGACAAAAATGGTTCCTCACTGAAAAATGTGGGTTGAATCAGAGTCTCTGAGAAGGTGTTCAACACTACACCAACAAGGGTGTATCCTAACTGTATCTCGAGGTCACTATTCAGTAGTTCCTGCTTCCTTTGAGAAATTTGCCAAATAATTTCAAAAGGCGTTGTGTCATATTTTCACAATGTTTAGAAGGTTGTTGATTTTATTACTATGAATTAATTATTTAGATTTGAAGAATTGATCAGCGCGCATTCCCACTGTTGATTATCCCAAAGCTCAAGACGAACCTATGATGGGAAAGAGCATACACCGAAATGGAAAAATGTTTGTTCCAATTGTATACCAAAGAAAAAATATTGTGGCAGCAAAATAAAAACTAAACCCTAAAAGAATCCACAAGCTATGTGTCACTTTCTAATCATCCACCAATAATCGTCAAGAAGCCTTTGGTTGGTGGAGAAAGCATACTTCGTGGCAACGACCGAGGGAACAAAATTATTTAAGCAACTTAAAACAGGTCTAAATACTTATGAAACTTTATGGAGTGAAGGGGAATGAAGAAGAAGAGAAAACAGAGGGTTTTTTGGTGTCCCGAAGACCCAAACTCGGATTTTGAGCAGAGCTTCCTCCTCTTTTTCTTTGGACCTATTGAAAAAAGTGAGTTAAATTATTATAATGTGATGGAATGACTGAATAAAGGATAAAAACTAAAACTAAATTCAGTACTTGCAAAATATTGGAAAAAAATACTAGTTTTTAAAGCACCAAAATGACAACTTTAGATTCAACAAAAGATGATTCGTTTTAAGCACTTCTAAATCTAAATTATATTATATTATAAATAAGTAGATTGAAATTATCATACTTTTAAATCATATCTATCGAATTTGCATATTCAAGCAATGTAATCGAAAAGAAGAGAGAGAATTGTTTTTAGAAGAAGGAAAGCAACTTGAAGCCTCGCTTGATCTTCTTATGAAAACTTTGAAATCCTTGTATAAATAAGATAAAACTTGAGATATTTCCAAATAGGAAGAAGAGACAATTGATTTCAACTCCTCCATTGAAAATGTAACCTGCAAAACAAACCTATGAGAAACCCCTGCATAAAAAGTTAGATCTAGTGTACTAAAAAACAGGAAATGAGAAAGAGTTGAAATACAACTGAGCATGAAGAACTAATCTCCTATCTCATGAAATAAAAAATACCAGAAATCAATTTACATCCTTAAATTCCTACTCTATGTTTCTTAGGATGATCTTCTAAGCTAGATCCAATAGCAATTTAAACAAAAGAAAACTCAGAAATTTAACAATATCACCTCAAATATTCGCAACCAATCATCTCTTAACACAGAGTGGACCTCCAAAGTATAAAATTGTACATCAATATAACAATAATACAAAATAACATAGGTTATTTTCATCCCTCACAAACAAAGGAGGAGAACCCTACGTTTATAACCACATAAGAGCTTCAAACCCCAGGGGGACGCATTTGCCAAGTGGAGAGGAGGTTTAGGAGGTTGAGAAATGTGTGGGAGGAAGGCCTGAGTGTTGGGATGAATGGATTCCACCTCACAGGAGGTGAGACACATGTCTCAAGAGGCCTCCACCTCTCCCAACCACTTCAACAACATGAGGGATTGCGCCCTCCTTGAGGAGAATGCACCCCCCTTTAGTGGATAGTTGTCTAACACCTCATAGAGAAGGTTGGAGATGCTCTCTAGGCTCATAAAGTCCACAGAAAATATCCTCAACCAACCTACCACCTTAGAGACAAGTCCCAGACAAGCTGCCTTTGATTTAGGATTGGGGTTTTCTCCTATTTGTCCATTTATTTGACCCTCTAAGCCATTTTGGAGAGAAAATTCAAATTAATAATTTGACTCTCAAAAGTGGGTATAAGGGTTAAGTTAGGTCTCTGGGTCCAAAAATGAGCATCCCCATGACCAAATTGGATCCCTAGGCCCAATTTTATGACCTTTTGAAATATTACAATTATAATACACCTTATCAATGATTTTATTAAAAAAACTAAAAATTAAAAAATCCTAGGGGGACTTATCGGATGTTCATGAAAATATGGACATATGACTAGCATGGTATAATGCATAGACCCTAGGCTTTAATAACCTTTCCTGAGAAAAAAGTTACCAAACTGACCATCCCGACTTTGGAGGATTTTGAGTGAAAAACTTGAAAATTATATGTCGCTTAAAAAAGCGTCATATAATTAACAAGGGAAAAAACACTCAAGGATGATGACCTTGATGACCAAGTCTAAGAAGACCAATCCTTTTACATAAAAGAACCTCATGCTATGTCATTTATTACAATTCCCTCGAAAGGGTGTGAACATCCAAAGGAGGCCACAACTGGCCCTGATGAAACTATGGAATTTCCAAGCACTTAGTAAGAATAGGTGATTTGTTTCGATCCTTGGTGGCTCACTTGAAAAGTCCCCTAAGTGAAACTTAGTGAACAACATTTGGCTCCAACTGTGGGACGTTTAATCGGCTGGCATTCAATCAAAGCGAGTGGGAGAGAACCTTGGAATGTCAAGGTCCTGCATGAAAACTAAAGTGCATCAATCCCATATACATGTAAATAAATTCCAAAATGAAATACAAGTTGTAGTATAATATACACAATAATATACAAAAACTATGGTACATTAAACCATGGTACAAAACTATGGTACATAAATAATATACAACAATAAACTATGATACAAAAAGAAATATGATACATAAATTATAATACAAAGAAAAAGGTTTAGAAAAAGTCCTGATAATCACCCCTTGGGAATTAGATAGGATCATTGAAGAACAATTTCAACTGTTGCACATTCACTGGTAAGAGCAATTTTTCTCCTTCCATGGTATTTAGAAGAAATGAATTTGTGCCAGCTACGTCGTAGATGATGAATGGCCCCATCTAGAGGCTATAGAAATTCTCATGTTTGTCTAGCTTCTCCCTTCGTTTGTCCCACAACAACACTGTATCTCCAATCTGAAAAGACCTTGGTTTTGCAGACTTGTCAAAAGTTCTTTAAACTTTTTCTCGCTTCCTGATACTTATGTCAAGAACATTTCTTTGGTTCTCATCTAGCTCAATGATATGATTGATCATGTTACACATGGAATCCTCTTCCATTTCATATTCCTGAAGCATCTTCATGGCAGGAAGTTGAAGGTATACTAGCAAAGAGACAGTCAAACCATATACCAATTCGGAAGGAGTCTTTCCAGTTGCACTTTTCTTAGTTATTCGATCATCCCAAAGTGCATATTTTATTTTACTATCCCATGACTTCTTGTTATTTCCAACTATTTTTTTAAGGATGGTCATTAAGTTTTTATTGCTTGATTTTACGAGACCATTTCCCTTGGGATAGTAGTTGGAAGAATGGGATAGGACAATGTTGTGTTTGAAGCAAAAAGATGTGAACTCTAATGAACTGAAAGCCTTAGCATTGCCAATTGTTATTTTGGTGGGAGCACCAAATCTAATGATGATGTTATTCTCTATAAAATCCCTAACAACTTTATCAGTAGCCCTTTTGGTGGGGATAGCCTCCACCCACTTAGTAAAATAGTCAGTTCCAGATAGGATCTGGGAAAACCCATTGCTTGAGTTGTCTTTGAATTGTCCAATGAAATCAAGCCCCCAATGTTGAAAAGGGGCTAACACCACAACTAGATGCAAAGGCAAGGCTGTTAACCTTTGCTTTCCCGTGAATAACTAGCACTGCTGACAACTCCTCACAAATTCGTGAACATGTACAAATATGGAGGGCCAATAGTAACCTGCTCTAAGGATCTTGTGGGTTGTTGTATCTTCTACATAATGCCCACCACAAAATACCGAATGGAACTCTGTCAAAAGTTGTTTAGACTCTTGCTCATTACACATCTAAGGATTATGCCATCACGATTTTTCCAGCCCAAACCTTCTTGAGTTATGCAATATCTGACGACTTTTAATCTTAAGGATCTCCTTTTTTGACCTTTGATATGTTCAGGACATGTAATATTTTGCAAAAATAAAATGATGTATGAATACCAATGGTGATCTAAACGTTGAAGTTCTAGTGGAAAACAGGTGTTGATGGCTCATTTTGACAAACCATTCATAAAGCCTCTTCATTTCCTTGAGCTAACATCTTGGCTAGTCCTTGACCTTTGATTAATTTTGTAGGCCTAATCTCTAGATCATATTCTTGGATTTTAGAGACCCACTTACCCCTTATGCCCAAACAATCTTGTTGAGACAAGATATCTTTTACAACTGCATGAGGTACATAAACAATTATTTTTGAATAGCCAACATATGTTCTAAAAATTTTAATTACTTTATCAAAGCATAATCCTACTTTTACATGATTTTATATTTCAATTTTGAATCTTGTAAATCTCGACTCATGAAAGTGACGGGTTGCTCATATCCTTCATTGTTTTTCTGGAGCAAGACCCCCATGACAGTACTTTTAGAAGCAAAGGAGAAAATCAAGAAATCTTTAGAATAATCAGGGCCAACCGAAACTGGTGATGTGGTAATTGCATCCTTGATGCATCTGAAATCTTCTTAACCCTCATTGGTCCATTCAAACTTAAGCTCTTTCTTTAACAACTTCTGAGTTGGCTTCATTAATTTTTCTTAGTTAGGGATGAATCTTCTTATAAAGTAGATGTGGCCAGTAAAGGATTGGAGAGCTTTTACATTTTTAGGAAAAGGGATATTTTTAATTGCCTCAATCCTTTCAAGGTCCACCTTTACTCCATCTTTGGAAATAATATGTCCTAGCAGTTTCCCTTCTTCAATACCTAGGACGGACTTTGTTGGATTCAAAGAGATACCATACTTCCTACATATTTCGAGTACTTGCTTGAGGTGGTATACACGACTTGTTCTTTGTTTTGAAATAACTGTTAAGTCATCGTGATAAATTTCTATGATATTTCCAATTAATTCCTTAAATGCACAATCCATGGCCCTTTGAAAAGTGGCCTCTGCATTCAACAAACCAAAAGGCATCCTTAAATACTCAAAAGTACCTATGGGGTTGTGAAAGTAGTTTTATGTCTATCCTCCTTCTGGATCACCACCTAATTATAACCTGAAAACCCATCTATTATAACCTGAAAACCCATCTAGCATAGACATCATTTCAGAACGTGTTACATTTTGAAGAAGAGTTTCCATATTCAGCAACGGATAGTTGTCCTTTTGAAAATAAATGTTTAGATTCTAGAAATCTATACATATTATTATGCTCTCGTTTTTTTTTATTACAACCACTAAGTTGGAGCACCAAGATGAATGTCTTGTTGGTGCAATGATCCCAATGGCCAACATTTTCTCAAGTTCCTTTTTAACTATTGGTGCAAGCTTGGGGTTGATTTGTCTTAATTTTTGACAAAAAAGTTTGACTTCCTTAATGTCTTGTTTGAGAGGTATAGTGTGTTGGAACACATCCTCCCAACAAGCTTTGAGCTCATCATAAGTGAAAGTGAAAACATCCCTATACTCTTTGACAAGATTTATCAAGTCATTCCTTTCCTTTTCTGAAGTGCCTTTTACAATTTTTATCTTTTTTGGTTCATTGTTAGTTCCAATGATGATCTCAATGTAATCACCAGGTTTCATCGAGTCTATGTTATTTTTCATTCTGTCATGCCTATCAAATATGTGTTCAAGTGAATCTAGACCACGAGGTACTGGATTATTGAATTGATCACCCTCTCCCTAATACTCTTTACCTTCTTCTTCTTAATCAACATTGAAATTGGAAAATTCCTCTATGTTATGGATGAATTTCAAAATTTGTTCATCATCAAGAAATACCTTCCAATGCTCCATGTTATATGGGACTGATGGTCTAAAGTTAATCTCTAATTTACCGTCACCATTTAGCAGTTCTTCTAAAGTTTGAAGAGTTGAAGCTGCTACAACTAGCTTAGCTGCTAAGCTAATTTGATCTCTATGGATGCTAATCAGATTTAAAGCATCAAAGAATTCCATAGTATCCCATACTACATTCCTATACTTCCTTAACCTTTTACATTTGCATGAAAAATGGTTCTTAACTTGAAGGATTATTAAATCAGAGTCGCCTCTTATATTCAACATCTTAATCCCCATATCTTTAGCTATTTCCAACCCAAGTAGGAGTGCCTCATATTCTGCTACGTTGTTGGTTGCCTCAAATTCTAACCTAAAGGCAAAGTTAAAAACTTGTCCTTTAGGTGAAGTGATGACAACTCCAGCTCCCTTTTCATATCTTGAATGAGCACCATCAAAATTCATCTTCCATATTTCATCTACCTTTTCATCTTTAAATTTTTCTTTAACTGGGGCCAAAAAGGTAGAGTAGCAAGAATAATTTCCAAGGCTATCTTTGTGGTAAACATATTCATTGGAAGGCTTCTTGGGGTTTTCTACCTAATGTTTCTTCTCCTTTTCATTAGGAAATTTCACCATTGTATCTTCATATAAAGGAACGGTGCCATAAGTCCAATCCATTTGAATGGATCCCCCCAAATCAACAGCCCACTTTCTAGATAGCAACATACCCCATTTGTTGGGTACATCAATTACGAGGATATCCATTTTAAGTGAATATCATGGTACTTAGCCAATTGTACTGGGAAACCCAAAACAATACCAACAACCTTAAATTCTATAGAGTCCATGGCACAGATATTATGATATGGTCTAGTGATTTTCAAATTTAACTATTCCATGACTTTACTAGTCATTATGTTGGCTGAAGATCCAGAATCTAACATACAATTATGAAGAAGAAGATCATTCATCAATAGTGAAACATAGAATGGAGGATGACCTTCTCTTCCTTGTTGCTTAGTTTGTAAAATAACTGGAAGATCAATGGAATCATCTTTGTTTATAGGAGAAGTTATTTCTTGACTTTCTTGAAAATTCACTTTCTTAGAAGGAGTGGGAGTTAACCCTTTCATCAATTTTTCTCGTTGAGCTAGTATTTTAATCACTTCAGTTGCAGTAATTAATACCTTAACTTTTTGAAACCAAACACCCATATCAAGAGTATCATTTGGGCCATGAGGAGTGTTTACCTTATATTGATTACTTCTTGGAGTTCCAACATTTTCTCTTCTTTGATGGGTGATGCCTTTGAACTTAGGCATTTCTTGAATCTGCTCTGATGTAGGCATAACACCATAATTCTTAGTCAAATTGTCCACTTATTGACCATACTCTTTTTCTTTATTCCAATCTTCTTTAGACATAGGATACATATGGCCAACTGTGTTGATGTATTCATGCTCGCTTGAAACTTCTTCACTACTACCACTCTCAGGAATTCCTTGTTCTAAAATTCGGCGTGCCACATAACAACTAGCTTCTTCATGAAGTGACTCACAAGGTATACAATAAGGGATCACTTCCTAAACCACATTGGTTTTATATAGTTTATTTGGAAGATTATTATCTTTATAAGGAGCTTTCTTAGGAAGCCAAATACCTTTAGGTTGGAAATTTTTCTGATTAGAGTTAGATCTTTCCATGGTCACTACTCGATTTTGCATGTTTTTCAACTGATTAGTATAAGTGGCTTCCATGGCTTCCATTTTTTCATTTAACTCCTTTATCTTCTTATAATATGCCTCTTGCATGGGCTCTTTTCCTTTGGATTCATGTTTGTCATTCTCTCTTGTAAATCCAGGCAAGTTAGACTTACCTGAAGCCTGCATGTTTGCATCCATTTTAATGGTTAATGCTTGGGTAGCTTTAAGATTAGCGGGTTCTTTGTCTCTCAATTGGTATCTCATTTCCCCGCTGAGTGCCTCAATGTAATAAACCAAGATGGATTTATCAGGAGGCTTGAATTCATTATCCATGCTTGCAATAAGATCTCTAAATTTTTTATTGAATTCCTCCATCATTTCATTTGCATTTCTCTTGATGGAGTGGAGTGCATTTAATAAGAAACGAGGCTCCTTCTTTTCACCAAATCTTTCTATGAATCCCATCCTGAAGGAGTCCCAAGAGTAATATGAATCATTATAAAGGTTGATGTACCATTCACAGGCATCTTCTTCAAGTGATAAAGCAAAAAGCTTCATGTATACATCATCATGTTGACTGGCAGCATCCTGACACCAACTAAGGAGACACTTCGAGAACTTGATAAGATGACTTGTTGCAGAAATGGCATTGTTCCCTTGGAAGGTAGGTAACTTATCTATAGATTTATCTGGTATGGCATGAGGATGACCTACAATAGTAGTGAAATTAAGGGGAAGAAAGAAAGCATCCATTGGACTAAGATGATTAACCACGGGCTTAATGGGAGCTGCAATTGTGAACAAGAATTGGATGTCAAAGATAGACTCAGCCACTAGATTTTCAAGGATCCTACAAGACTCAAGTCTATATAATATTTTTCATAAGACCCTTTCAGGTTTAGGAAAATGTTTAAATGTTTGATGTAAGCTTCTTCTTGTAGAATACCCTGGAGTGTTTTTAAACTATGGAGTCGCCAGATGGACTGAGTAAATTTTAGATTTGTTCAACTAGATCAATCAATTATTGGATAAAAGATGACAATAAAAAGGGTCAAGTCATACCATGGGAATAAAAATATTTATCCTCGGCAATGGCACCAAAAAGTGTTGTTTCCTTTCACGCACCTAGGGGTTAAGCACAGCATAAATCTTCAAGACGCTAGGTGTGTCCTTGGGGGAAAGTCTCGAGTCAAGTACTGTCACTTGATCTTGAATCCTCTATTTATGCCAATCTCCTAACGAAGCCAAGGGGGGTGGTCCCTAAGAAATATTTCAACTAAGGCTCTTTATATTTTAGTTGTTAGTGACAAAATTAAGTTGTTTTTAGGATTTTTTTGGTAAATAATTTTGTCGCAAGACTGATGCAAAATTGTTTAAACATTCAACAACATAAAACATGATTATATAAAGATTAATATTGACAAAACTGATCATTAGATGAAATAATATTGTTGTGTACTCGGATTGATTCCAAATGGAGTAAAAAATGTTGTTGAAAAGGAAATGTTTTGGTCAGTTTTAATTATTAAAGATGAGTTGATTTAAGGGAATGAGGATTCTCGATATACTTATGAAGTATTGAGAATATGTCCATAGATATGACAAAATTGGTTCCTCACTCGGAAATGTGGTCTGAATTGGAGTCTTTGAGAAGGTGTTCAACACTACACCAACAAGGGTGTAGCCTAATTGTATCTCGAGGTCATTATTCAGTAGTTCCCGCTTCCTTTGAAAAATTTTCCCAATAATGTCAAAAGGTGTTTTGCCGAATTTTCACAATGTTTATAAGGTTGTTGATTTTATTACTGTGAGTTAATTATTTAGATTTGAAGAATTGATCAACGCACATTCCTGCTTTTGATTATCCCAAAGCTCGGGGAGAACCTGCGATGGGAAAGAGCATACACCAGAATGACAAAATGTTTGTTCCAATTGTATAATGAAGCAAAAATATTGTGACAGAAAAATAAAAACTAAAGCCTAAAAGACTCCACAAGCTATGTGTCACTTTCTGATCATCCACCAATAATCGACAAGAAGCCTTTGGTTGGTGGAGAGAGCATACTTCGTGACAACGAACGAGGGAACACAATTATTTAAGCAACTTAAAACATGGAAATGAAAAGAAATAAATAACTAATACAGCCTTCAAATAAAGCGGATTGTGTGCGTGTGATTGTTAGAAAAAATCAAGCGACGAAAGAGACAATACCAATCCCTTAGGGGGGATGAAGTGTGGATGTTGTATAGTCCACTTGATTTCTTTATTACTTATGATTACAATATCATAAAAATGAAATTAAAAGATTTATTAGAACCTATAAAACAGGTCTAAATATTTATACAACTTTATGGAGTGAAGGGGGATGGAGAAGAAGGTAAAACTGAGGGTTTTTGGGTGTCACAGGAGACCCAAACTTGGATTCTGAGCAGAGCTTCCTCCTATTTTTATTTGGACCTGTTAAAAAAAAGTGAGTTAAATTATTAGAATGTGACGGAATGAATGAATAAAGGATAAAAAATAAAACTAGTTTCAGTTGTTGCAAAAGACTGGAAAAATTTACTAGTTTTTAAAGCACCGAAATGACAACTTTAGATTCAACAAAAGATGATTCATTTTAAGCACTTCTAAATATAAATTATCTGATATGATAAATAAGGAGATTGAAATTATCAGGATTTTAAATCAGATCTATCAAATTTTCATATTCAAACTATGTAACCAGAAAGAAGAGAGAGAATTGTTTTGAGAAGAAGGAAAGCAACTTGAAGCCTCACTTGATCTTCTTATGAAAACTTTGGAAACCCTGTAGAAATAAGATAAAACTTGAGATATTTTCAAAGAGGAAGAATATACAACTGAGTTCAACTCCTTTGAAAATATAACCTGCAAAACAAACCTATGAGAAACCCCTGCATAAAAAGTTAGATCTTGTATACTCAAAACAGGAAATGAGAAAGAGTTGAAATATAACTGAGTATCAACAACTACTCTCCTATCTCATGAAATCAAAATACCAGCAAGCAAGTTACATCCATAAATTCCTACTATATGTGTCAAGGGATGACCTTCTAAGCTATATCCAATAGCAAGTAAAACAGAAGAAAACTCAGAAATTTAACAATATCACTTCAAATATTCGCAAGCAATCATATCATAACACAGAAATCAACTATTACAAGGCCAAGGATGATGACCTTTGTGGCCAAGTCTAAGAAGGCCAAGCCTTTTACATAAAAGAACCTCATGCTATGTCATTTATTACAATTCCCTCGAAAGGGTGTGAATATCCAAAGGAGGCCACAACTGGCCCTAATGAAACCACAGAACTTCCAAGCACTAAGTAAGAACATGTGATTTGTTCCGATCCTTCGTGGCTCGCTTAAAAATTATCCTAAGTGCAACTTAGTGAACAATACCCATCACCATGGGCTTGAACTTTGTCTTTGGTTCAGAAATTGAGGAGGAGGCCATGAGCTTGGGGTTGTGGGTGGAGAAATCCATGACATGTGGTGGTTATGGTTATGGGTTTGGATTAAGGGATAAGTATTGAGGATAATAAAAAAGGATGGGGATGGGGGAGGTTTTGGGTTCAAACCCCCTCCCCCTCCCCCTTCATCTTTCACTATTTTTTGAAAAATAAAAAATAAATCATACACAAATTCTATAAAATGAACCAAATCAACACTTCACACCATTAACACACCACTAGCACATGAAGACAATGATCGTAGTTCAACCCAACACATTTATGGATTTAAAACCAACACTAATATTTTAAATTTAACTATCACATGAAAAGAACCAACCATTAATCCACCATTTGTAAAGAAGCATCGGTCCAACTATCCACGAAGATATAAACCATTGAGAAATAGTTGAAATACTGATGGATTAAATGGCCAGAGGGTACTTGTTAAGATTGGTTGGATTACTATATGGATTGGTTATACTCAATATTTACGTTTGACCATAGCTCTCTTTATCCACAACATTTTTGGCAAATAAAGCATTGGTCATGGAAGAAGAGGATTTTTTTTTGCTTTTCTTGACTTTTTTTTTGTTGTTGCAAATTTCACCTTTTTTCTCATGAGGGCCATGGGTGGCATGCCCTTATTTCTCTCATTTTTCTAAAAACAATTATTCTTTTTATTTTCCCACTTTACTTATTTTAGTTATTTTTATTTTATTTTTCTCAAAAAGTTTGCCAAGTCAAGAATTTTTGACTTTTTTCAAAGGAAATTAACTAACAAACATTGAGGTTCAATTTAGACAAGAAATAGTCAAAATGAGGCAAGGATTACAACCTTGGAAAGGTTTCAACAAGTGTATGTCATCTATGCAATTGATTAACTAATCCCTTGTTGGGTAGGCCTTAAATTGTTTCTAGGAAGATGTGATTCTAAATGTCGATTTGTTAGTGAGGCCCATAAGGGACTCAAATCTATAAAGGTTTCCACATCGTCATACGATGTCCATTTTAAGAAAATGAAGTATCATCATAAATTTATCTTAGTACTTTGATTATTTCAACTCAAAAAATTAACACGATGATACCAAATGTTGATTTATTTGCTATGAAGCTATGCCATGCAAGTACTTAAGACCACATTGCCCTCAAAACCAATATGGAGACAATGTATGAAAACTCTAATTGGGTCATCTAATGTTGGAATTTGGTGTCATTGGGAAGGTATTGGAGTTAGATACATGGAAACTTTATTTCTTTGATTAAATTTCCATCGATAACATATTTTAAAGCCTAAACCTCTGCTACCAACTGTTGCCCTGAAACTAGTATGAAACTTGCGAAAACTCATTCTCAACAACTATGGGTCAAAACTTGGAATATGATATACTATTGGAAAGGTCCTAAACTAATCTACATCATCACTTGGCCTGATTTTCATCTCTCTAGATCGTAGAAAAATCTAATTAGGAAGTCATAACATTAAAATTTGGCCATCTATGAGGTGTGCAACTTGCACATTTCTTAAACTAGGATTATTATCTTAGAATTGGACAAACGAGGTCTAGTTGGAAAGAATATATTGATATTTATAGGGAAGAACTAGTGAATGTTCTGAAAATTATATAGAATTATTCTTATCTTCTTGAAAGTTCCAGCTTATGTGGAATCCGCCTAGTGACTAGTGTAAGGGGTCAATGTTGAAATCTTTGCAAACTGAGTTTGCATCTCATGAAATTTGAACTAATCACACTTGAAACATGGATTTATGATATGAGAGATATTTGGAACTTGAAAACAAGCCTGAGATTTCCTCCCCTAAGGAAAAAAGAATGTGCTAAGAAATCCAAATAAGGTAGGATTGAGCTTGATTGCATGATGACAATATACCATTAGGCACTTTGGCCTTAATGAATACCATGAATGTGTCTCATGGGTGGGTATGCTATAAAATAATATAAATATGAAATCCATTCACTCTTACAAATATAATTTGATGAATGAGGCCTAATTAAAATGACACTCAAACAATGTAAGCATAATTGATTGCAACCAAGTGAACTAAAATTGACAATTGATACTCTTTTAGTGCTTTATAAGTCACTATGCATCTGTAATATCCACTAAATATAAGCATTTGACAATCTTTAATGGCATAAGATTCATGATGAGGATGACTCCTTCTTGATGTGAATTTGACTATAGAAAATTGATGAAGTGGAAAGATCAATGGGAGCTCAAAGTAGGTTTATGCAACTTAAAACACTCGACTGCAATAAAATTGACACATCCAAGAAAAATTATAGATAATTTCCTTATTTAAAAATATAGAAAAACCTAAGGAAAACATGAGTACATCATAAGTCTAACCATCTTATTACCACAAAACATTTAACTCAAAGATTGCATTGGCTAAGCTAGCTAATTGGTAATGCATATCACAAGTCTTCTTAAAGTTGTGTTCCATAAGACTAGCTTAATTAAGTGAATACAACTTAGTGAATGTTTATTTGTATTTGACTTTTTTTATTGTATGGAGACTAGTGAGGTGCTTTACAACAGAGTGTGAAGAGATGTTGCCTTGCAATTTAGGTAAAACAAAGATAAAATTTCATATACAACATAGTATGAGGACATGTTATCATGCAACTTAGATGAAACAAAGATAAAAAATCACACACACACATATTTATTTATTTATTTTTATGTGTAAAAAATTTAAGATAAAAAAATTTACACCTCAAAAAATTTGATCCTTCTAAATACTTAATAAATCATGAACCTATGGTGATATCTAAATTAATTTTTCATTATAGGAGAGTCCGTGAAATATAGATAATCCATATATATTAAAAATTTAAGATGGACCTATTATCATTGCTGTAACACACCTAAAAAATCCATAATAATTTTTTTTCTTTATATAACATATATCTAAAGACGGAATATTTAAGTCCCTAAGTGTAACAGGGAATTATTGAACATTGAGAGTTTATTGCTCATTCTTGACTTACTTGTTCATTCAACCTTTCCTCCAACTCAGAATTCAGTTAATGCCACGGAAGAGCTAGCAAACCTAAACTTATCCTAATCAGCAGAAATTACTAATCAAAATCCTCTTCTGCATGCTCAATTCCATAATTTAGATTTCCACCAATATGTTTTTGCAACTTAGTTTTCGTAAATTACCCTTCCGCAATTGCTTTTCCACAATTTCCCTTCCGCAACTCAATTTCCACAGATTACCCTTTCGCAATTACTTTTCCGTAATTGGCCTTCCACAATTCAGTTTCCACAGATTACCCTTCCACAACAGTCTTTTTGTAATGATCCTTCCGCAAATTGCGGATTGCGGGTTGTGGGACTACATTTTAATTTTTAAAATTATCTTTCCACAATTAAGCTTCTGCAATTAGCTTTCCACATTGCGGATTGCGGGTTGAGACTTCATTCCAAATTCCGGATTGCAAGATTACATTTTAACTTATAGAATTATCGTTCTGCAATCAACCTTGCACAATTATATTTCCGCAAATTGCAGATTGTGGATTGTGCGATTACATTTTAACTTTTAAAATTATCTTTCCACATTGCGGATTGCGGGTTGAGGCTTCATTCCGCACTGCGGATTGTGGGATTACATTTTAACTTATACGATTATCGTTTCGCAATCAACCTTCTACAATTAGCTTTTCGTTAATTGCAGATTGCGGGATTACATTTTAACTTATAAAATTATCATTCCGCAATCAACCTTCCGCAAATTGCGGATTGCAGATTTAGGCTTCATTTCGCGTTGCGGATTGCAAATTGAGGCTTCCTTCCGCATTACGGATTGTGGATGTGCCTTCCAAATTTTCCTAAAAGTTCTTTCGTAATCCATATTTCGCAACTCCTGTGAGTCATCGATCTCTTGCGGCCTTGATCTCATCCGTTGATCTTCTATCAGTACGGAACTACACTTTAACTTTGTGGATTAATCCATCTTCCGAACTCCTATGAGCCATCGATATCTTGCGGCCTTCATCTCATCCGTCGATCCATCATTTTCCTTTAATTTGGATCTGTCAATAACCTCCATAGTGCCATTCAAAAATGGTTTGGTTTGATTTGGGGTTTATTTTACTGTAAGTTAAATAGATCTGGAGGTTATCGTAATGCTTGTAACCTTTTCTTGATTTCACCACCTTTGTACATGATTTGACAATCGTATATCTATGTTGCACTAAGTTGATTATGGGATCTGTAAGGTTTAATTAAGGGTTCGATGTGTAAATGAATTTCATTCGCATACATTGAATAATGCGGATCTATACTATAACAAGAATTATGGATCCAGTCGACCTTCCAATTTCATAATACATAATTAAGGAAGATTTAAGAGAAATCGATACAGACATGAATTATACAGTTAAATGTAGGAATACTCGGTACATTTTAAAACTAGAGGATTCAATCTATTTGGTGCAGAATCAAAATTCTAAATCATTCAAGTATAACAACAGTTAGCTAACTGAAAAACAGACTAGATTCTAAGTTAATATTCTTTAGATCTAGGATTTACACATGTTCTACAAACATTCAAAACCGGAAATATGAACCTGGAACCAACGCTGAAAAAACAAAAGTGGAGAAGTTGTTCCTCCCAATCAACTCCCAGAGTAGCCAAGTTACTTTCTCCAGAATCCCCGACCCTGTTCGCTGAACCACAAGAGAAAAATCCTTAAATGCGCCATCTCTTGCATTTCACAGATGTTAATCCATGTCCAATGCTAGCCTCATGCTTCTTATGGACATACTAATTTATAGTATTTTTGCTAGGACTTGATCATTTATGCGCCTCCTTCTCTTTAGCACTCAACTAGGAGTGTTGACCTGATTTTTGGGGATGATGTCTCATGCATCTTGAGTTCTCACTCAGTGGCTTCTGCCACTTGTCTTTTCCTCTTGTGGGTCAGCGAACACTCTTCAACAGCTATATCCACTTTTGTTCCCCTTCAACATATTTTATTAAATAAAAATGTTTATTTACAAAATGTTTTATTCTTGACTTTTCTGTCAAAAGTAATAAATAATTAAGTATTTTCCAACATAATTAATAACAATTATTAATTCTGTGGGTATTACATACACCTCCCCTTAAAATATAACACTGTCCTCGGTGTTATAACTTTTGTTTTTATTCTTCCATTTCAGCCTCTTCGAATAAGTCTGGATATGCCTCCTACATATTACTTTCCATCTCCCAAGTAGCTTCTTCCAGACTAAGGTGCTTCCATTGCACCCTGTTTTGTTCAATGGTATGGTTCCTGAGTAAAAGTTCTCTCCTATCGAGAATGCGGTCCAACCCCGTCTTGGAACTCTCCTTCGGGTTCCACCTGGATTACATTCCAATCAATCACATGAGAAACATCATGAACATATCTTTTCAATATAGAAACATGAAACACATTATGCGCTTTAATATTGGGTGGTAGGGATAACTGGTATGAAATCGACCCTACTTTAGCATGAATTTCAAATGGGCGACCATACCTGGGTGCCAATTTTGAATACTGGCCCAGTCTCAAGGAACTTTTATTGGGATTTACCTTTATATACACATGATCACCCACGTGGAACTCTCTAGGAGTTCTTTTTAAATCAACATAATTTTTCTTCCTGTCTTAGGTAGCCTTCAAATTTTGTTGTACCTATTTCACAGTTAGTTCCATATCTTTGGATAAGTCATGTCCTAAAATTAATCTATCAACTGGGATGCTCCATGAAATTGGAGTGTTACACTTACGCCCATATAATATTTCAAATGGACTCATACCTGCAGAAACTTGAAAATTATTATTATATGCAAATTCTACCAAGTGTAGGTAATCTTCCCATTTACCCAGTTTGTCCATGACATACATCCTTAGCATGTACTCTAAGACTTGATTTACTCTTTTAGTATTCTCATTCATTTGTGTATGGTATCCAGTACTGAAATTTAACTGTGTGCCCAAACCTTTGAACAAGGATTTCCAGAAGTTACCTGTAAATTTTGCGTCTCTATCTGAAACTATTACTTTTGGTACACCGTGTAGCCTGAATATCTCTTTCATGAAAATATATGCAATGTTAACAAATTTATAGGTAGATTTAACATGAATAAAATGAGCATCCTTACTTAATTTGTCAACTACAACAATGATTAAATCATGTTGTCTGAAATTCTTTGGTATGGCAATGATGAAATCCATGCTAATTGTTTCCCATTTCCATTATCGAATGGGTAATGGCTGCAACAGTCCTGCTGGATGTTGATGCTCTGCCTTAACTTGCTACCATTCTAGGCAGCGAGCTAAGCATTAAACCACTTCTTTCTCCATGTTTGGCCAAAAGAAGTCCTTCCTGATCATAGTGATCATTTTCTGGTATCCATGATGCCCTAAATACGGTCTTTTATGTAGTTCATTCATGATTGTATCTTTAATTTCCGTTATGTTTGGTATGTACAGCCTTTTTTTATGCAGCAACAGTCCTTGTTGTTTTAGGATGAAATATGTTTTTAATTGATTTTGTTCATTTTTAGCAATCTTTTCTTTTAAAATATGATATTCTTTATCAGAATTTTCAGCGCTTAGAATCTAATTTTCTAGATCAGATTCATAACTACTGCTTGCAACCAATAAATGTGCATGACGAATTAGAGCGTTTGCCACTTTATTTTCTTTTCCTTATATATGTTTGATTTTGAAATCATGTTCGCTTAAAAAGGACGTCCATCTGGCCCGTCTTGCTTTCAAATTTTGTTGGTTAAATAAATATTTAAGACTTATGTTATCTGACATAAGTAAACAATTCCTTCCAATTAAGTAATGTCGCCACATTTTTAAGGCATGAATTATAGCAGCAAGTTCTAAATCTTGTGTTGCATAGTTTTTCTCATGTTCTTTTAATTTCCTGGATTCATATGCCACGACATAATTTTCTTGTAATAAAACTTCGCCTAGCCCTTCATTGCAAGTGTTGGTACATACGACAAAATCCTTGAAACAACAATCTTTAAGATCGGGGCGGTAGTTAATAGGTGTTTTAGTTTGTTAAAGCTTCCCATGCATTTTTCAATCCATTCGAACTTTTTACCTTTCTTTTGTAAAGAAATTATGGGGTAGGAAATCTTAGAGAAGCCTTCTATGAACTTCCGGTAGTATCTAGTAATCCCCATAAATCATCTGATGTCAGATACAATTTTAGGAACCGGCCATTCCATGATGGCCTTTACTTTGTCTGGATCATCTGAGATTCCATCCTTGGACACTACGTGTCCGAGGTATTGAATCTTATCTTTAAAGAAATCGCATTTACTGAATTTTTCATAAATTTGTTGTTCTCTTAGTACTTGCAAAATTATTCTTAAATGTTCTTTGTGTTCTTATCCATTCTTAGAGTACATTAGTATGTCTTCGATGAAGACAACCACATACTTTTCTAGGTAGTTGCTTAAGATGTTGTTCATTAAACACATGAATGCAGCAGGTGCGTTTGTCAACCCAAAAGGCATTACGATAATGATCGTAGCGGGTCCTAAATGTCGTTTTAAATATGTCTTCATCTTTTATTCGTACTTGATGGTAACCCGACCTTAATTCTATCTTTGAGAAGATAGTTGCTCCGCGGAATTGATCAAATAGATCATATATCCATGGAAGTGGGTAATGGTTCTTAATGGTCATTTTATTTAAATATCGGTAATCTATACATAATCTTAATGTTCTGTCCTTCTTTTTCACAAACAAGACCGGTGCTCCCCAGGGAGAGACACTAGGTCGAATGCACTTTTTGTTAATTAGCTCTTGTAGTTGTGATTTCAGCTCTATAAGTTATATTATATTCATTTAATATGGAGCTTTCAATGTTGGTACCGATTCGGGTATCATATCGATCGTGAAGTCAATGTCTCTTTTCGGAGGAAGTCTAAGGCAGAGAATTCTTCCGGAAAGATGCCTTCAAACTCTTTCAAGACTAGTATGTCTTCTAGTTTAAGTTTGTTATCATTTTCATTACCATTCATTAAATAGACAACAAACACTTTACATCATTTTCTTACTGATCTTTTCATTTGTAATGCATATATCTCTCTGATGGTCACCTTCCTAGGGATCCCTCTTACTTTTATATTGTTTTCCATTATCATCAGTACATGTAAAGGTTTCATCAAAACAGTTTAATACAAATTTATGTTCCTTTAGCCAATCATTTCCTATTAATAAATCATAAGATCCTAAAGGCAGAATATTTACATTAACATGTGTAAGGAAATAATTCATCATCAATTTACAATTTCTAACAAGACTAGTAACTTTTCGTTTTGTACCTGTGGCTAACTGCACTAGCCACGACTTGTCAAATTTTTCAGGTACCAATTTGCGTAATTCAGCTATTTTAGGTGATATATAGCTCAAGCTTGTGCCTGTATCAATTAAAATAGAGATAGGTTGATTGTTTATCATACCTTCAATTTCAACCATAGAAGTCTGGTGATCTGCTTGTTGATTTTCCAATGTAGCACAGATTTCGGGCATGCTCTTGGTCATGTCCCCAACTGTGACTGCTTCCTGGATAGAATGAACATTAAAATTCTTTTTCCTTACTGGACAATATTTAAAGTAGTGTGGCCCTCCACACTTCCAACATTTTAAGGGTTCTTTTTGTGTTGGTTTTTTATTAAGAACAATTGAAGGTTCTTTTACTGCAGAATCTTGGGGTTTAAAGCTTTTGTAATTTTTACCCTGATACCCTCTAGAGTTATTTCCCATGTTTTAATGGAACTTATTTTGCTTTTTTTCTAGGATCAAAATGATTTGTCCTTTGATTTTTCCAAGCTGGTATATTTTCCCTTTTAGTCTTGTTTTGGTCGTAACAGAAGTTTTCCTTCCTCATTGCTTCCTCTAGTGTCTTCGGATTGTCATACTCAATCCGAACTTTGAACATGAAGGGAAAACAACTGAGAAACCACTGTATTTTAGGTTTCTCATCAATTATATAAGGAACATAACGAAGTAGGCTTAATAAATTACTGCAGAATTCTTTCATCGTCATGGCTCCTAACCTTAGTTCATAAAATTCTTTTTCTTTTTCTTCATAATATTGTTCTGATAAGTACTTTATTTTAAAGAGTTTTTTAAATGTTTTCCAAGTTACATATCTCTCTTTTATCCCTTTAACCTTCTTTATCTCTTGCCACCATATGTATGCCTTTCCAGTCAGATTATAGATAGTTATTTTAGCCTTTAATTCATCAGAGTAGTTGTATATCTGAAAATACTTTTTCATTCCGAACAACCAGGCTTCTGCCTCTTTGCCCATCTCAATTTCCCCATTAAACATGGGTGCTTTAATTTTCTTAAACTCCCCAGAGATCTCCTCATAGGGTCTGTATTTATTTTTCTTTTTGTTATCGTCACTACTTTCGCTGGATTCTTGTTGTTTTCAGTGACATTTAACCGACTCTTCACTGGAATTTTCAGGTTTATGGCTAGAAAATTCCATCTTTCTGCCCTTACGCTTGTAAGATGTAACACCCTGGTTTTGACCCCTATTGTATTAAATTATATATGATGTAACTTATTGTATTTAATCATGGTGTGGAGCTAAAGGAAAAGGCTCCACCATCGGTTTAGCGTTTATGTCTTGGCGATTAAAATCGATGTTGATGGTTTATGTGCTAGCCAGGCACAATATATTTTGAGACATCATGTAAAAATGCAAATTAATAAAAATACCGCAACTAGCTATGCGCCGCAACGTGAAAGAGATGGGGGCATGATTTCACAAGGAATAGGGAGAGAAATTATCCAAACCCTTGAACCAATAGGATAAATCCAAATGTCAAAGGGAAAACCCAAAAAAATCTGTCAACTACCCATTTTGTCTTTTTGTGCCAGTCATTTATTTCTGCCAGAAATTGGTTGAGGAAGTTATTTCCTTGGGATGGGAAAGGTATGGAGGTCAAATTCGAATTGGGAAGACCACCCATTTTGGAAAAACGTGTTTTGGCTTATTAGGCAAGTAAGAGCCCATAAATTCATTCCCCACCCATTATTCATGCACGTCTTTCATTTTTCCTCATCATCCTTCATTCACTTTGGGCTCTCTCACACAGCTGGAGCTTCCTGTGTTTTTCTCCTTCACGTGTTCACCTGTTTTCCTCATTTTCCATGCCCAGAAAATTCATTTTTGTTTTGCTCAATGAATGAGAGGAGAGACCCACGATTTTGGGGGTTTTGAGAGGATGTTTTTCCTTTCCTCATGCAACTTATCTTGCTGGGCATTTTCCCCTCACGATTTCTGTTGTTTCATCACTCCTTCATGCCCAGAAATCTGTTTTTGTTGTTGCTGAGTGAATGGCCAGAAGAGATTCACGATTTGTGGGTTTAGGGAGGTCATTTTTTCTCCCGCAATGCCCATAGACGTTTTTTTTTGAATTTGAATCCACGAATTGGGGGTTTATAGAGGTCGTTTTTTACCTATGTGAAGCCATTAAACATTTCCTAAAAGGATTTGCTCACCTGGGTTGTTTCCCCCCCCATTTACCATTTTCGATTTTGGTTCCCAAGACGTTTTTGTCCATACCCAAAACTTGTATTTGGTTGCGAAGTGCATCCTGGTGTTGGCTTGGCTGAGTAAGTCCAAGGAACCCATCTATTAGATGGTTGACTGTGTTTGGATGCGATTGCCTTGTGTTGGCTTGGTTGAGTAAGTCCAAGAAACCCATCTGTTAGATGGTATGACTGTGTTTGGGTGTGATTGTTGGCTTGGTCGAGTAAGTCCAAGAAACCCATATGTTATTGGCTTGTTGCCTTGGCAATCTGTGAAACCCAACTGTGTGTTGGCTTGACTGTGGATGTATGGTCTTGTTTTGTGTAAGTCTGTTGTTCCCTTATTCCTTATGGGAATCATGCCCAGCTCAGGGGCGACAGTGGCGCTGAGAGATTGATGAGCACACTGGCCTATGGTTGGGTCAAACGTTGCAACGACATAGCTAGTTGCGGGGAAACTTCTTCTCAAGATAAGTATTTTTTAATGTATTTAATCTCTGCAACCGTATTTGCTTGTTTTATGAATTATGAACATGATGAATGTGTTGAATAAAATGTATTTGATTCTGTTGTATATTACATTATGCATCTCTGTATGTTTTTCTTGTGTTCAATGCATTTTTATTATCATGTTCACGGGGCTAGATTTCTCGGTATGATAGAACAGATCAACGTGTAGTTGTGTCCTCTCCGTTGAGTAGAGGGGAGGGGACGTGACATAAGGTGCAGTTTTAAGTATTTATTGTTCAGACTCCTTATTTTTTTCTTTTTCATTGTTATGGATCTTAGTTAACAAAATAGTATTTAGTTCTTCTTGAGCCTTTAGAATTCGCTCATTATATTCTTTAACTTTTCTTAATTCAGACCTTAACTCTTTGACAGTTTTTTGTAATTCATATTTATTATCTTGACTGTTGTTTAAGTCTACCCAAATTTCCCCATCCCTTAAGTTTCCCTCTTCACGACTTAAATGATTTTCTAGGTGACGTTCTTCTTCTGCAAACATCTCGGGATCTGCCATGTTTCCTGCAAAATATAGTTATTCTTCTCTTTGTTGTTTGTAAGAGAATTTAACCAAAATAAAATAGAAGTTATTTTTTTGTTTCTATAGCAGTTCTAGTGTTGAGTCGATTCAGGCCTAGTGCTGTAACCGTGCTCTGATACCATTTTGTAACACACCTAGAAAATCCATAATAATTTTTTTCTTTCTTTATATAACATATATCTAAGACACGGTGTGTTAAGTCCACAAGACACAATATTTAAGTCCCTAACTGTAACATGGCATTAATGAACATTGAGAGTTTATTGCTCATTCTTGACTTACTTGTTCGTTCAACCTTTCCTCAAACTCAGAATTTAGTTGATGGAACAGAAGAGCTAGCAAACCTAAATTGATCCTAATCAACATAAATTACTGATTAAAATCCTCTTCCGCATGCTCAATTTCGTAATTCAGATTTCCACCAATCTATTTACGCAACTCAGTTTCCGCAGATTACCCTTTTGCAATTGCCCTTCCGCAACTCAATTTTCGCAGATTACCCTTCTGCAATTGCTTTTCCGCAATTGCCCTTCCACAACTCAGTTTCCGCAAATTACCCTTCCGTAGCTGCCCTTCTGCAACAGTGTTTCTGCAATGATCCTTTCGCAGATTGCAATTGAAATGAAAGAAATGTGGAAACTAAATAAACTAAAAAACTAAATAATGGGTAGAAATGTTTATTTTTGATTTTTCTTTTAAAGGATTTACATTGTTGTTTGATAGTTAGTGGTTTTGGGTTGGCATATAGATTATAGGGTGTTGAATTAAATAGAAAATCAAAAGGTTGTTAGATGATTTTTTTGGGTGGAGGATTTGTATTGTTGTGAGATATTAATTAGGTATTTATTTTTTAATGTAATTTAAAAATTAAGAGGATTTTAATCAATTGTACGTGGCTCAAATCCATGGGAAAAATAGAGGTATCGTTGATTTTTGTGTAATTAACTGGGTTTCAATTCGAAACGTTTACATAAAAAAAAATTCGAACGGATTAATGGGAAGTTTGACAAATTAAAGACATATGTTTCATCAATAACAACTGGGTTTTAATGATTGGTAAGCTTCTATGGACTAGAGCATTTTGTGACAACAAATCATACAAAATAATGTTTGTTTTTTGTCGCATATTACTTTAGATTTGAAAATTAATATTACTAGCTTAGTGCACTAAATATTGTAATAAAGTGAAATTGAAATGAAAGAAGTAAGAAAATAACACTCCATCCACACAATAAACATAATATGTATTGTGGGATAACCCAATACAACAAATCCCAGCTAGAAGGTGAGGCCTATGCTCTGCTATTTTATTCTCGATTATGCAATGTAAATACAAAGATCGGGTTACTCACTACAAAGTTCCCATGGAAATTACGGCTTGAAAGGATGCTACAAGATCTTCTTTTTGCTCTATTATGATTTAATATCCTACTCCTATATATTTTGATCAACCAGGGATCAATAAACAATACAAGATGAATGAAACCCTTTCTTTTCTTAGCGACCTAATATTTAGCATAATGTAATAGTCATCCAGGGTTAGGGTTACAATTACGGTACAATTTTAAAACATAGGATTCAATCCATTTGGTGCAGAATCAGAATTCTAAATCATTCAAGTATAACAACAGTAAGCTAACTGAAAAACATACTAGATTCTATGTTAATATTTTTTAGATCTAGGATTTACACATGTTCTACAAACATTCAAAACATGAAATATGAACCTTAGATTAAAGGGATCTAAAGGTAGAGTTCATGGTGTAAGGGACATACTCAACCTTGACTTACAAGCAAACACCAACACATATTTTTAGATTTTCTAATTTTAATAAAACAAATGCAACATACCTTTATAAAGTGGGCCACTGCAGCCATTTAAGGATGTGGTTCGTCGGCTTCCACAATCTAGTTCTCCGATTTTCTCCACCTATGGTTGTCAATGGGAATATGATTCAAGGAGTGTATGGAGTAAACTCAACATAGAATGTGGAAATGTGTGACCAAAAGGTGAGCAGTATGACTAAAGTGACTGAAGAGTAAAAAGTGTGACCAAAGTTTTCATAGTGCATGGTATTTGTCCATGGTTTATGACCCATTCTCATTTTAGGGTTTTTTGGTCCTATTTTGGGAGAATGAGGTTATGTTGCAATAAATGCTCATCTTCCCTGTATTTATGAGAGAAGGAATAATGAGGTTTTGGACCAATTTGGGTGGAATTTAATTGTGAGGTCAAAATGGAGGGAATAATGGTGGGATTATGATGTATAATTGTGGTGTAGAGAGCTATGTGGACAATTTTTGTGTTAACACTTGCAACATGAATATGGCCCAAGTTCCTTATTCTTGCAAACAGGAGGAGAACCCAAAGGGCAAGCAATTCTGCCCTTGTATTTGTCCCCTTTCCAACTCCCAATTTTAGCCAAAAGAAATAAGCATCTGACACCTTAATCATTGCTCTAACACCACATTCACCCGAAGGCCTTTGACAGTGCCCATCAAAATAACTAATAGGGATATTTCCTTCAAACTCAGGACCCTATACCTGTCTTCTCTTCACTGATCCCTTTTCAAAATGCACTTGAGAGAAAGCCCTTGAAATTCTCTGAGTAACTAAATTCACACTTGGCCTCCAACCTTCAAATAAAACTTTGTTCCATGAAGTTGAATACCCCAACATAAATATACAGGTAAAGAATTAAGTTGGGAGTTTTGTTCACTGTTCATCCAAATCTCTAGACTCAACTCTAAGCTCTTGGAAACCCAATGCCCGGAAAGATTTAGTGAATAAATAAAATTTAAATTTATTTCGATAATGTATTAATAGCATTGATCTTTACACTTATTGTGTCGAGAGGGCGTATTTCTACAACCTGGGTGGGGAAGTGTCTGTCTGTCCCATAAAAAAATGCATGCATGAGTGTGTGTTGTTGTTATTATTATTATTAGCATAATGGATTCCAAATGAGGAGAAGGTGTCTATTTGTCCCATAAAAAAAATACGTGCATCACTTTGTTGTAACTCCCTCTCAACCCCTTATAGAACCGAAATTAGATGGATCCACATTAATGTAAATAAATCAACACACATTTATAAAAATATATCATTAAAACACATATAATATATTAAAATATTATTTAAACACGCTTTTAACTACAAACCTTTTAAGTAAGTGTAAATGTAAATTATAACTATTTATATCATAACAATTTAACTAATTAAAATCAAATAAATAGAATTAATAAAAAATATTTTAAAATAACCGTTTACAAAAATTAAAAACAAACAAATAAAATTAATTAATAAAAAAAACTAGTTCAAATAATTACATCGAAGGTCTTATTAAGAGTTAGCTTTCCACAAGCCCCAAGAGTTAGCTCAATTGGTCAAGCAATCTTTGTTAGGCCTCCCGGCAAGTGAGGTCGTGGGATCCATTCTCCTCCACGCTCTTGGGGTTAGGCATGAAGTGTGCCGAGAGTGAGGCCCCTTCGGGTGGGCCCTCTTGAAATTATTCCGTGGATGTAGCCCGTCGGTCAGGCCGGCGCGTGAACCACATTGAAAAAAAAGAGAGTTAGCTTTCCACCGACCTTTTGCACCAATCCGATGACCAGCAATGCTTGATGTGAAACTAGGTCGTCCGATTGATGCAAATGGTCAGGAAGGAAAGCTAACTCCTTATTAAGGGGACAGCTCTCCTCCAGCTTTCGTCGTCTGTCCACTGCCTATGAGGAGCCGCCCCCTGTCCACAACTTTAATGCTAACCTGCCGTTGATGCTAAACTGCCCTCGGAGACTCTGGATCTGCGCCACATATGGCGTCGAGGCGGTTAACTTTCGGATATCGCCCGTCCTTGAAACTGTGGCGAGCCATGCAAGTCTAATTTTACAGCATTCTCTCTTGCATCCAAAACTTGGAAAGACTACTTTTAGCGGTAGACATCTGTTGTTTTTCTTGACTATTCTTAAAGACATCTACCAAAGCCCTGCTGGCGATAGAGCGTTGCCCAAAAACATCAAGATTTTGTTCGATTTCGCCATGAGTGCTATGCCTACCCGCTTTATCTTTAATGGCCGTCGCATGCTGAAGGATTTGGCCGACCAACTGGTTGAGATTCTGCTACTTTGACAACCTATTGAATATGTCCTTCGTGACTGGAACGACTTCCCCCAATATCTTCTAAATTGTTGATTAAATTGGATTATAAATCATTATCAAAACCAAACCAGCCATCGAACTCCTTTTTGCGTGTTTTACTTAATGAAATATTCTTTCAAACCAAAAACTTATATAGAAATTTCATTTATACAACATTAAAACCGATGATGGCGTCAGCTTTGGAGCTGAAACGTTGAGAGATAGCTACAACAAACTTATATAAAATTTTATTATATATTAACAATAAACGTTGAGATATTGGAAAAAATGGAGAAAAACTGGAAAATAGGGAAAAAACAGGTAAGTAAACTTCGACCATATTAAAGTACAGATTTTGCATTTTTTTATTGATTGTAGAGATATTGGAAAAAATGGAGAAAAACTGGCAAATAGGGAAAAAATAAAAAATAGGTAAGTAAACTTTGACCATATTTTTGCATTTTTTTAATTGATTGTAGTTGTTTGTAGATTTTATAGTTAATAGTTGAGGTTGTTGAGAAGATGTTTTCTACTTGATATTGATTTTTTCCACTATTAAGCTTCAACAAACTTACATAAAATTTTTAATATACAATAATAAAACCCAAGATGGCCCCAACTTTGGAACTGAAACGTCACGAAAACCTCCACCAATTTAGTCACCTATTCGATAAGCTAATATTATTTGTACAAGTCCAGATAATAATGAAATGCACCCACCTATTCGATAAGCTACTATCATTTGTACAAAGCATGATCACTCGCTGGTTAAGTATGGCGGTTGAGAGAAGGAGATGCGCTTTTTAGGGTTAAAACTCAAAAAATTTATGAGCTAATGACATCATATATTAACTCCATAAAGTTACTCCATAAATTTACTGTACAAGGCACATTCTTACATTAGATTTTCCAGTATGGCTTAGGAGCACGATGCTTAACGGTTGCAAGATTTGTTTCTGGAAGATGGCATGGATGATGAGATGGACAATGGTGAAAATATTGTTGATTTTTATGAGAAATTGCAAGAGATTGGGTCTGATGCGACAGAGGAACAAGCTTAGAATATCTTGGTTGGTTTGGGGTTCATGAAATCTATGCAGGGACTCCCACAAAAGTTTTCAGTGGAGGTTGGTGTATGAGGATCTCCTTGGCAAGAGCTTTGTTTGTTCAGTCAAGCCTTTTGTTATTGGATGAACCTACTAACCATATGGATCTTAGAGTCGTTTTATGGCTAGAATAACATTTGGGTAGGTGGAAGAAAACACTTGTTTTCGTGGCACATGATCGTGACTTCTTGAACTTTGTTTCAACTGATATCATTCATTTCCATGACAAACAAAGTCAAGAACCAAGCAAATTTTGCTGCAAATAAAGAGACAACAAAGCGTAAGAGGAAGGGGGAAACTCGATAGATAATGATGAAGAGCCTGTAGAAGCATAAAAAAATGGAGAGATTATAGTGTGGAGTTTCCCTTTCTAGAACCTACTAAACTCACTCCACCTCTTCTTTAGCTTATTGAAGTTAATTTCAGCTATCGGGGGAGACATGTTTTCAGACTTAGTAATGCCGATGTGGGTATTGACATAGGAACACGAGTTGCAATTATCGAGCCCAATAGAACAGGGAAATATACTTTACTTAATCTTATTGATGGTGATTTGCAACCTTTAGTGGGAGAGGTAAGGAGGAGTCAAAAACTTAGAATTGGAAGGTATTATGAACTCTTGATTGACTTATTAACCACAAAGGAAACACCTGTTCAATATCTTCTTAGGTTACATCTAGAATAAGAGGTTTTTAGTAAGCAGGAGGTTGTACGTGCATAACTAGGAAAGTTTGGATTGCCCGACCATAATCATCTCACCCAAGTTGCAAGGATTTTAGGAGGTTAGAAGGAACGTGTTGTTTTCACATCAATTTTAATTGCTAAACCCCATGCCATTTTTTTGGATGAACCCATAAAGTTTAAGTTGTCATCTTATGTTTGTGTTATTTGATTATCACAACTCACATATAACCAAGTAATAATTAGTTGTATGAGCTTAGATCGAGACATGAAGTTAATTGGTACAAATAAAATTCATATGGTACAAAGAAAATTCATACAATAAAAGGTTTTACTTACAATATTACCTTTAAAAAAAATCTCCACAAGTTTGGAACAAGAAGCTACTAAATTTATTAATTTGCCTCATACTTCATAGACAAATTTATTTAGAAATACTCAATTGAGAAGTACTGAATTGGCCTTTACTTTTCAAAGGGTCCTCTACCATTATCACAATAAGGTTATGCGAGCATTAATGAAAAATGGCCATTGAAACGGTTTTAGGCATTTAAATAATCCCAATAATTGGCCTAATGCGTAAGGCTTGGATAAACCATGTTCCCCCCACACGAGAGAGTTAGGATGGTGTAAGGTAGAATAACTTAGAAAGATCTAAGTCTAATTGGGCCCTTTTCTTAGGTAAACCTATGTATTCGACTAAGGGCATTTTGCTCACATCGACACATGGCCACATTGGCTACACAAAAAAATGAGTCACATTTGACTGTGATTATAAATCAATGGATTGATTCTCAATCTTTAAGCATCCATGGCTCTAACACTGGGATTTTATTGTTGTCAAATGATGAAGATGTGTTTAGTGACATAACTAAGCGGAGAACCTATCAAGCTTGGACACAAAATAATTCTCATAATCATCAATGATGTGTGGGATGCATAAGAAGTAATTTAGTATGTTGCTTCCGAATGACAAAAAAAGAATGTGTTAAATCCTACATAAAAAACACTCCAAGGATTATCTTAGATAAAATTATCTTTCAAGGTATAATTGCACTAGGATGTCGTATGGTTCCCTAAATCCTCTAGGGCATTCCTAGAGACAAAAAAAAGGCTTATACATCACTTTAAGTTGAATGATATATTAGTTGGTGACGAATATTAAGATCAACATCGCATTATTAAAATTGATTGTATTATAGTTTAATATGCAATTTCATTATAATCATTAAATTTTGATGAAAATTAGAATGGTAACTTTTAAATATACAAAGAAAAGAAAATGGTAAATTGTAAAGAGTAAAATGTTTTACATATTTATTTTAATTAATATAAAGTAGAGTTGTGGGATAGAAAGTAGAGTTGTTGGAGGTTGTTATAGAGAGGGTGGAGAAGAAAATTGATAATTTGATAATGGAACTTTTGGTTTCGGCTTCAAGTTTTATGTATGCAAGAAGATCTTGGCCATTGCTTATGTTTATTACTCTTGTTTTTGGGTTTCATTGAAAGTGGCTTACAAAGTGGCTTATTATTCAACCATTGTGACTACATTCATTTTGCAACATATTAAAATTTTCTTCGGTGTTTCATTTCCCCGTTTTGGGGTATGATAGTATATATATTAAAACAACTAAATAAAATTAATAAAAATAAACCTTAATATATATAGAAAATATATTATAAACTTTGACCACTCAATTATTCTTTACAAGCATCCAACCCACTTGTTTGAACTCTCTATGTAATGAAGGGTAGGGAAGCGGATGGAGTATCACCTAGCTTGTCTCTCACTTTGAAGCTCATTCTAGCTTGTCTCTCACTTTGGAGCTTTATGGTAACTGATCATGAATTGTAGACAACAGATTATGGATTGATGTTTTCCTACATGAGCTTAGCTCAAGCTGATGCTGTAGTTATATTCTGATGATATATTTCATATATCTCGAGCTCAGCATATGTTGATGATGTATTACACGCTCCCTTTGATTTCAATGAAATAGCAAGGAATTGATATTTTCCCTTGGAAAAAGCATCCAACCCACTTATTATATATATATATATATAAAATCATCTCCAACACTTTTCTTTTTCTTATTACATTTATTAAGAAAAATACAATTTAAACTTTACATTTGTCTTGCAATAAAACAACAACCCTTCCGAAGTTTCACCCTACAACTCTAAATTCTTATCTACTAGTCCTCCATGAGTAGAGACAAACAAGGTTTGTTGGACCTATTTACAACCAACCATATATCCCACATACAAGGAAAGACGCCACACCTTTGCTTGACCTGGTAAGAGTCCATTCAAGATTGAATAAGAGTCCATTCAAGATTGAATAGTAGCTAAGTGATCAATAGTTTTGCTATAATTAATATAGGTTCAATTTTTGTGGATAAAAATTATTGATGTAGTAGAGTAATAAATGCTGGGAGGCAGTCCAACAGCCCACAGTGCTGCCCTCACAGCATTTATTACTATGCTGCATGTAAAATATTTTTTGCCAAAATAATTTAACCTGCTGCAGGTCTACATACAAGCCTACAGATCAATTAATACAATCGTAGCAGACATGATACCCATGAGATCTCAAGATGGATCTAAGCCAAATCCACACGATTATGTCAAAGTTCTCTCACCCATCAATCAATATCAGTAGTGGGAAAGTACTCTTTAAACAATGTAAATCCAACTTCCGAGAAAAGTTTCGGGCGTTTTGAACGAAGAGGTATATTTTGATGGTGGTTTTTTTATGTCTACATGTCATAATTTTCATGTGTCGTTCTGTTTCTGGAAAGCTAGGCAGATTGCTGAGGTATGACATATGTGTGAAGATAATATTGCATTACAAAACAAAGCGTGCATAGGTGATATACGCAACCTCGCGAGTATGATTGATCTGTGAGCTCGACCAAATTCAGGTTTCGGGGTATTGAAAACTCTGATCGAGATTCATCTACTCAAAGGAAGAGCCTCTCATTTCACTTGTGTACGCAGGGGAAGAGCCCCTTATTTCACTTGCTTTCTGCCATGATCGAGCTCAACGAGATTTAAAAAAGAAGAGAATATAGCTCACCCATTTTGCAGATATTGGGTTCACCATCCGGGACTGTATTAGCATAGGAAAAACGCTATGAGGTTGTCGATCTCTCTGCAACAACATTGATAAATTGGGTCTTCTTCATATGTGCGGCTATCATCTGGGTCTCAGTTTGTTTGACTGGATTCATTTGTTTTAGGAAAGAACATATCGAAGAGACCATGTATATGCTAGATTTATTCTTCAATAATAAATTCGATGGAGCAAAATGGTAAGATTCTGTTCAGTTCTTTTTGTTTGTTTGTTTTGGTTTCAATAACGTGGCTGCAAGGTTCGGAGATGGCTTATGATTATAGCGGCTTCCTTGTTACAATTTAATACTAAATCTCAGTAACAATTGCCCACATGCTTCATTGCCTGAGCGATTGCAATTCGCTTTCCTACCGTTATCTGAAAGTTGGTCTGAAAACATCTGTTTTCCTTGCATTTCCCAATGATTTATCTGAAAATATTGTTTCAGATAAGTGTCCATTCATTTCCCAGTAATTATCTGGAAGTGTTGTTTCAGATACGTGTCCAAAATTAGCCTTCATGTAATCTTTCATTTTCCAGATAAGTGCCGCAAACTATCATCAATTTTTATTTCAGATTACATATGATAGGCTTTCGGCATGCACCATTGCTCTGATTTTGGGAAATTAGTTGACATTACCAGCCACAGGAATGACAACTCTGCTTTGTGAGATATTGAAATTGAAAATGAAATTTGTATTAATGTTCACCAGAGACCGAAATAGATGAAAGGGACTAATGATTACAAACAGCAAGTATAGCCCAGCAAGAGAGACAGGTGCAGAACACACCCCTAAAATGAATTGAAATGAAATGAAAAATGAAAACAGGAATGCTATGAAATGAAGTGACCTAAACATAGGTGTACAAGATGGTCATCCCGAGGAGGAAAACCGTAGAAAGGGAAAGAGAGACATTAAAGACAGATCCCATATGACAAGATGTAGCTGCCACAAGGGGAGAGAAGGGAGTTATCCCTGCTCATCATCTGAATCAATACTGCAGATGTTAACACCAAGTGCTTGTGGAATAATGCTCTCTGGAGAGTGGCCTGGACTGAGAGGGCCCCTTGGAGTAATCCTGGGCAGCATGAATACACGCCTGATGGTGGTTGGGGTGGAAGGTGAATCAGAAGTAGAAGCAGTCCCAGCATCCAGGGCAGAATAACTCTATACGAAAGTAAAAGAAACTAGTAATGTATCTCTGAGTAGGTGTTCTGCTGAGGCAGCTCTCCTAAGTGGCCCAGATCCGCCTAGGAGCCCTCGACATGGCATGATCTGGAGCCCGAGTGGTTCGGGCTAAGGAGAAATGCTGGATGGCCCTAGTGCTGTCCAACCGAGTGGCTGCAGGGCACTTTACTCCTCCAGTGTCCCATAATGGATTAATGTAATACCCTCACTTTGATCCTTTTAATGTATTTAAATTTTAATTAGATTATGTAAAATGATGTAAATGTGCTAGAATGGATTCCTAGTGCGGAGCTCAAGGCCAAGGCCCGACTAATGAATGGCTAGGCATTTATGATGCAAGATAAGATAAGAGAAGATAATTTTTTTAGTGTCCAACGAATGATCACAAAAGTAGGTCAATGGGACTAAAAAGATACTAGCAGAATAAGTATAATGTGGGAGTGCAAGCCCCGGAACTAAATCTCTGATAAAATTAAATAAAATAATTAAAGAAAGATACAAGCAGTAAGACAGCCTCCTAAACATGTATATAACCTTATCCAAGGCACAATGATGTAGACGACTAAGCGAGTATGTCCAAGGCTGGATTGGATAACTCAAAAATTCTCAAAAGCTCATCAAGAGAGAGGTGAACATGAGACCGATGTTTGTTGCCGCCTTTCACACACTTGGGTTACGTGGCAGAAATCTTCAAGCCACTCGGTGTGTCCTTGGGGGCAAGTCTCGAGTCAAGGTTGTCACCTTGTTCTTGACTCCTCCGTTCAGGCTAACTCCTAACGAAGCCAAGGGGGGTAGACCCTATTAAATTACTAAGGCTAATACCTTAGTGTGATGGTGTTATATTGATTAAGTTGTTTAGGAGTTGTTTGAAATTAACCAGTGGAAACAAAAGATTACAAGATGCAAGATTTAAAGCAGATAAGCACAGTAATGGCACTCAATATATATATAATCGAAAGAAATGATCAAATAAATCACTAGTGCCTTAAATGGAGTCAACAGAGAAAATAATGTGCTTGCATGCGCTTGAATGAATGTTTTGCAAATGTTTCTTGGTAGATTTTAAATTAATGTGGAATGTGAATGAATTAATTTAGGCGAAAAGGGGACTCCAGATATACTCGAGGGGTACTTAGAGTATGTGCAAAAGTGAACTTTCACGGCTACCCGCAAGGTGTTTGTGTGCTGGAACAGAGTCTTGGAGACTATTGTTCATAACGCACCCGCTAGGGTGTGATAGAGATCGGCGCCTCGAGGCCACTTTTCAGTTGTTTCCACTCATTTGGGTATTTTGCTACTGTTTACAGTTCGTTCGAGGCTTTGGATTTTCGCCTAATGGTTTGTCAGTTTGGGAGGTGAAGACTAATTAATCTAGTCACTCAAGTGCTTTTGATGCAGCTTGACTGATCGAACAAACCGCAACTAAGTACAGAGCATACACATTTTATTTTTAGTAAATTTTAAAAGAGGCGTTCTTATTAAAAAGAAAACCCTCTAGGAACCTCTTTCGATCCAAGTGGACCTGAATCAGGGAATCAAGGAGGGGTTGATTTTATTATGATTATTAAAACAATTAATGAAAATGGAATCAGAGATACACAACACCGGTTTTCTAATTAGTCCTACCATGCATCTCTTTCCCCTTGCGGGTCAATCGAGAAGTCGTGGGGTAAGTAGTATGATTACTTTTGAATTGAAAATATGGAATGATGTGAAATGTTATCAAAGTATACAAATCTGCATGTTAAGACTAAACTAGAACAGAAAAAGGGAAAAATGCAAAAAAGTGAAACGGACGCGGATCCCCCCGGGGGGATGGTGAATAGGCTTGAAAGAGCCTATTTGAAAAGATTTTTCTTTTTATTAGCAGCAATTACAATATCAACAAACTGAAATTAATCCACTTGGTCCTTATATGGAATGAGACCAAAGGTTTACAAATTGCAAAAATTTGAAATTTTGGGAAGATGGAGACCCCCTGGGGGGTTTCGAATGGTCTAAAAATGCTTTCCGGACAGCGCCTCCTCCTCTTTTTTGTTACATCTGCTAAAAACCAGCAAGCTTATCACAGTTAAATATGCCCAAAAGTACTTTGGAAGTACTTTTGGATGAACAAACTTTTTACCCAAAAATTCCAAGTTAAAACTAGTTTTTAAAGAAGCGAAAAAAGAACCAAGGAAAGCAAGCTTTCCTTGGGATCTTGGCCTACTTTGGGGGCAGCCAATATAAAGCACTTAAATTGCTGAATATAAATTTTTAGATTTTAAGGAAACAACCATGCATTCAACAAGCTTTAGATCTACTTTCACAGCCTTGAAAAATGACAATTTTCCCTAAAACTAGATCTAGAATGCTTGTAAATTTTCCTTTAGGAATGAAATCTAGTTTGTGAGCTTTAAGGCAGCAAGATCTATATAAAATAAACTCTGAAATTGATAGATCTAAACAATTTTAAAGCTGCAAACAAGTAATTGGACTGATTTTAGAAAAATTTGAAGGAGGAAGAGGAAAAGAAGAACATTTTTGCTGGAAGCCTTGAAGATCAACCATGGAGTTTTCCGATGGAATGTCGAGGGACTATGCCTTTGAATGGTTTTGGAGAGAGTGAAGAAGCAAACTAGATCAACATCCTCTCCAAGCTAAGAACCTGCAATTGAATCCAAAGGCTTGCCAAAGTACTTGTGAGATCCGGTTAATACATACATAGAGATTTCAGAATAACATGCATATAAACTTATAAAACATGCTGAATTTAGATCTCTAAACATGCATCAAAAAGGTAAGAGATGGCCAATAAACTTATTAACAAACTCCTTTCCTATCAAGATTATAATAAACTTATTATCAATCTTAGTAATGAATCCACAAACAATCAACAAATTATGAACATAGATACAGGTTACCTCAGTAAAACATGGCAATGCTCATCCACACATACAATGACATGACACCATCTTGCCTCCAAAGCTTCACTTTATTCTAATAACAAAAGATATTACACAGTATTACAACAGCAATGGCTCCTCAATCCAACTCTAACTAACTCGGAAAGGAGGCAGACATGCTTTATTTATACACAAAACTGAAACCCCAGCCCAGAGGGGGCGTAAATCCCAAGGAGATAGACCACTGTAGCTGAAGGAGAGTCCATCAATTCCTGATCTGAAGCTGAACTGAGCTTCTACTGAGTCTGAATGTCAATCGAGGGGCTGATTGAGCTGACACATCAACTTACTAATTGAAACATCAACCACAGAGCTTCCATAAGAGCCCACACGTGTGGAGGAGAGAGAGAGGGCGCAATTCCCCATAAAGGAGGCTGAAGTTCAACTCTGGATCTGTCAGATCACCTCCTTCAGTCAAGATTTGTTAGATCCAGTCAATCTGGTGTCGATGAGATTGATTTCAATCAAATCGGTTGAGAATCCATTGATCTAGGATTTTGGATTTGCTCCATTATTCTTCAATTTATTAATTAAAATAATCAATAATTGATTTTTTGGGGCTTTCTGACCTGAGTGATGGAAAATCACTCAACACTAGAAAATAGTGGGTCTATAGGTTTACTGGGTGCTCTTAGCTTGAAAATTAGCACCTACATGACTGAATCTGACTTTCGAGCCCACTTTTATTACAAAACCAATTTTTCCAATTAAACTATTAAAAAATAGCCTAAGTTTTGGAAAAAATAAATTTTAATAAAAAACACTGAAAAAATTAAAAAAATTAAAAACCTAGGGGGGCTTAGACATGTTCATATGACTCGACAATAATGCCTAGCATGTTTATACATTGACACATAGACTCTAATAACCTCATTAGGCCTAAATGCCAAGCCAACCACCCCAACTTTGGAGGTATTGAGTGAAAAACTCAGAAATTATCAGTCGTTTATTCAACAACCAATAATAACCAAGGGAAAAAACACCCTGGGCTGATCGGATTGACAAATACAGTCTAAAAGACCGAGTCTTTTATAGACACTAGCATGCTAGATAATTTATTACAACTCCTCCAAGGGGGTATGAACATGTGATATAGTATAACAAGCACTTCCCAGAAGCACTTCTGAAGGTCTTTTGAAGTCCAAACAAGTTATCCTTGTTCGGTTCACTAGGCTCACTTGATAAAAAACCACTAAGTACAACTTAGGTGGTAACATCTGGCTCCAAGTGCGGGACGTGTGCTCGATTTGGTCATAGGGCAAGGAGAGGATACGAGAACACCAGAATCTTTGGTTTGTACACCCTGTAAAAACATCTCAACTTGACAAGAAAACCTCAGTGGCACAAGCTTTATATAAAAACCAAATGAACCATTAAGTTGATTTATTTAAACAAAATAAATGTAACTAACTAATGGAAGCAAAGTTTATTATAGCTAAGTACAAAATAGAAATGCAGAAAGTAAATGCTCTCTTTCAAGGAGCTTATTTTCCTACTCTAAGCATGATATAAAATTGGTTCAGTGTAATTAGAAATTCAATGTAACCACCTAAGTATTTTACTAACATAAAAAAAAATTTCCTTGTCTTTGGTTACCAGCTAAAGTAAGGATACCTTATTCAGAAAATGCAAACCTGTGTGATGATCCGGAATGGGCGGGATGGATGGGAGATCATAAGAATATAATACTTCATCAAATTGCTTCCCAAACTGGTATGTGTTTGCACAAGATGCTTTTATCCATGACTGGATAGGGTTGATATACAAATCATAGTGATGAGGCAGATTGACTACACCATCATACTGGTCATCAAGGCTTATCGGATGATAACTCATTGTATAATCCCCAAGCGGCTCCAAATCATAAGGAAACTCCATATGTGAAGATGATAGTTGAGACTGATATTTCACTGACTGCATCACATCTGTCTTTTCACACCACTGCTTCTCAATGTCTTCATTATTGATACCTTTGTACGGCTCTGAATGATATGACTCTGAATGATCATATAAGAGTTTTGAATGCTCCTCTTCCATACTAGGACTTTCCCAGGTATCCAGATCCATGCTTCCCTCTGTGGAAGTATAGTAAATTGGACTTCCACAAATTTCTAAATAGACACTCCCCTTGCTTGATATAGAATAGATGGGATTCTTAATAATATATTCACAAAAATTCCAATAGTCATCACCGCCATCTATGTCAGATGTGATGGATTCTCCATTGCTGATATTACATTCTGATATCAAGTTCTCTTTGTCTTCATTACTGATAGTGATATATGGCTCAGACTGATCATATGGATATACTGCATGCTCTTTTTCCATATCAAAATTTTCCAAGGCCACAAGGTCCATGTTCTCTCCTTTAGATATGCCATAGACAGGAGAATCAACAAAACCATCCAAAGTTTTTGGTTCATTATTTTCCTCATAGATTGGATTTTCCATGAATGTCCAGGACTCCTCTTCAACATCTTTGTTGGACATAAGGGAGTCTTCGTCACTTGTATCATGATCCAAGTTATACTTGTCCTCATTTTCATACTCATCTTCTTCAGAAAAATGGGAACAAGGCAGTAAATCTTCTAGACTGTCATCATTATATGGAGAACAGGTAGGAGTCCCATCATGCACATTACGGTTTTCATCATAAGTTTCACTATAATATTTTGCAATGATTTCATCCTTAGGTAGATCTGGAGTACAAATGTGATCATCATCACTAAAATAATCATGAAAGCATTCCCAATCATCACTATTCTTTGTTGATGTTACATGAGGAGGGTTTTCA
Organism: Pseudotsuga menziesii; assembly: GCA_001517045.1. Taxonomy (NCBI): domain Eukaryota; kingdom Viridiplantae; phylum Streptophyta; class Pinopsida; order Pinales; family Pinaceae; genus Pseudotsuga; species Pseudotsuga menziesii. The sequence continues at coordinate 346,305 of LPNX011097524.1, read as the reverse complement.
ACAATTTTTTCAATTAATGGCTCTTCATGCACAGATTCGATGGGATCATAATGGCTTTCTGAATGTTGGTTGTTGTACACCATGTTGATACTAGATATCTTAGGGTACTTTGTATGAAACTCTTTCCAAGGAAAGAAGTACCTCAAATTGGTATTAATGAATGATTTAGCATTGAATGATTTAATATCATTCCCATCATAATGCCACTGCTTCAAAAATATTTCGAAGAATTTTGCAAGGGAAGTAATAGATTTCTCAGGAAAACACTCATGAAGCCAAAATGAAGCGTCCCCTTGCAGAGAATGAGCAAACATCGCCATCATATTATCCTCATCTTGAATGTTCTTTTGACTCATATGTGACAGAAAAATCATAACATGGAATCTGGCTGGGTGATCATTATCATCCCCCTCAAAAGCATGGAAGGGAAGTAGATGTCATTTCACTAATGAGATTATTAGGAAAGCCATGGATTTTAGAGAAATCAATGGGAGGACAATCACAGGAATCTCGAGCAGAAGTTTCTATTTTAATATCCATATCAAGAATAAGTGATCATGGAGAATGTCTAGAACTGAAAAATGGAGTTGAGCTTTAAATTTCACTGTTACGTGGGCTCACCTACACACAATCAATCTCAAAATTTTTTGTGGGAAACAAGGGTTTTATTCCTTCAATGGAGTCGCCATGTGAGAATAAAAATATACATTTAAGAACTCTCACAAAAATATTTTTTGCTTTTTTTTGTAAAAATAAAAAACTGAAAAAGGCCAGTGGAGTCGCCAGATGAAAATTAAAGATCTACTCTAAGCATTCATCAAACAAAGCAAAAACAAAAAAGAAGAAAACAAAAGTCGTACTCGGGAATGAAAAGATTTATCCCTGGCAATGGCGCCAAAAAGTGTTGCCGCCTTTCACACACCTGGGTTACATGGCAGAAATCTTCAAGCCACTCAATGTGTCCTTGGGGGCAAGTCTTGAGTCAAGGTTGTCACCTTGTTCTTGACTCCTCCGTTCAGGCTAACTCCTAACGAAGCCAAGGGAGGTAGACCCTATTAAATTACTAAGGCTAATTACTTAGTGTGATGGTATTATATTGATTAAGTTGTTTAGGAGTTGTTTGAAATTAACTAGTGGAAACAAAAGATAACAAGATGCAAGATTTAAAGCAGATAAGCACAGTAATGACACTCAATATATATATAATCGAAAGAAATGATCAAATAAATCACTAGTGCCTTAAATGGAGTCAACAGAGAAAATAATGTGCTTGCATGCGCTTGAATGAATGTTTTGCAAATGTCTCTTGGTATATTTTAAATTAATGTGGAATGTGAATGAATTAATTTAGGTGAAAAGGGGACTCTAGATATACTTGAGGGATACTTGGAGTATGTCCAAAAGTGAACTTTCACGGCTACCCGCAAGGTGTTTGTGGGCTGGACGGAGTCTCAGAGACTATTGTTCATAATGCACTCGCCAAGGTGTGACAGAGATCGACGCCTCGAGGTTACTTTCCAGTTGTTCCCACTCTTTTGGGTATTTTGCCACTGTTTACAGTTCGTTTGAGGCGTTGGATTTTCGCCTGATGGTTTGTCAATTTGGGAGGTGAAGACTAATTAATCTAGTCACTCAAGTGCTTTTGATGCAGCTTGACTGATCGGACGAACCGTAGCCAAGTACAGAGCATACATACTGGAGTCTTTGTTATTTTTAGTAAATTTTAAAAGAGGTGTTCTTATTAAAAAGAAAACCCTCCAGGAACCTCTTTCGGTCCAAGTGGACCTCAATCGGGGAATCAAGGAGGGGTTGATTTTATTATGATTATTAAAACAATTAATGAAAATGGAATCAAAGATACACAACACCGGTTTTCTAATTAGTCCTACCACACATCTCTTTCCCTTTGTGGGTCAATCGGGAAGTCGTGGGGTAAGTAGTATGATTATTTTTGAATTGAAAATATGGAATGATGCGAAATGTTATCAAAGTATACAAACCTGCATGTCAAGATTAAACTAGAACAGAAAAAAGAGAAAAATGCAAAAAAGTGAAACGGACGCGGATCCCCCCAGGGGGGATGGTGAATAGGCTCGAAAGAGCCTATTCGAAAAGATTTTTCTTTTTATTAGCAGCAATTACAATATCAACAAACTGAAATTAATCCACTTGGTCCTTATATGGAATGAGACCAAAGGTTTACAAATTGCAAAAATTTGAAATTTTGGGAAGACGGAGACCCCCTGGGGAGTTTCGAATGGTCAAAAAATGCTTTTCGGATAGTGCCTCCTCCTCTTTTCTGTTACACCTGCTAAAAACCAGCAAGCTTATCACAGTTAAATATGCCCAAAAGTACTTTGAAAACTTTGGAAGTACTTTTGGATGAACAAACTTTTTACGAAAAAATTCTAAGTGAAAACTAGTTTCTAAAGAAGCAGAAAAAGAACCAAGGAAAGCAAGGATCTTGGCCTGCTTTGGGGGCAGTCAATATGAAGCACTTAAATTGCTGAATATGAATTTTTAGATTCTAAGGAAACAACCATGCATTCAACAAGCTTTATATCTATTTTCACAGCCTTGAAAAATGACAATTTTCCCTAAAACTAGATCTAGAATACTTGTAAATTTTCCTTTAGGAATGAGATTTAGTTTGTGAGTTTTAAGGCAACAAGATCTATGTAAAATAAACTCTGAAATTGATAGATCTAAACAATTTTAAAGCTGTAAACAAGTAACCAGACTGATTTTAGAAAAAATTGAAGGAGGAAGAGGAAAAGAAGAGCATTTTTGTTGGAAGCCTTGAAGATCAACCGTTGAGCTTTCCGGTGGAATGTCGAGGGACTATGCCTTTGAATGGTTTTGGAGAGAGTGAAGAAGCAAACTAGATCAACATCCTCTCCAAGCTAGGAACCTGCAATTGAATCCAAAGACTTGCCAAAATACTTGTGAGATCCGGTTAATACATACATAGAGATTTTAGAATAACATGCATATAAACTTATAAAACATGTTGAATCTAGATCTCTAAACATGCATCAAAAAGGAAAGAGATGGCCAATAAACTTATTAACAAACTCCTTTCCTATCAAGATTATAATAAACTCATTATCAATCTTAGCAATGAATCCACAAGCAATCAGCAAATTATGAACAGAGATACAGGTTACCTCAATGAAACATGGCAATGCTCATCCACACATATAATGACATGACACCATCTTGCCTCCAAAGCTTCACTTTATTCCAATAGAAAAAGATATTACACAGTATTACAACAGCAATGGCTCCTCAATCCAACTCTAACTAACTCGAAAAGGAGGCAACCATGCTTTATTTATACACAAAACTGAAATCCCATCCTAGAGGGGGCACAAATCCCAAGGAGATAGACCACTGTAGCTGAAGGAGAGTCCATCAATGCCTGATCTGAAGCTGAACTGAGCTTCTACTGAGTTTGAATGTCAATCGAGGGGCTGATTGAGCTGACACATCAACTTGCTGACTGAAACATCAACCACAGAGCTTCTAGAAGAGCCCACACATGTGGAGGAGAGAGAGAGAGCACAATTCCCCATAGAGGAGGCTGAAGTTCAACTCTGGATCTGTCCAGGTCACCTCCTTCAGTGAAGGATTTGTTAGATCCAGTCAATTTGGTGCCGATGAGACTAATTTCAATCAAATCGGTTGAGAATCCATTGATCTAGGATTTTGGATTTGTTCCATTATTCATCAATTTATTAATTAAAGTAATCAATAGTTGATTTTTTGGGCATTTCTGACCTGAGTGATGGAAAATCACTCAAAACTAGAAAATAGTGGGTCTATAGGTTTACTGGATGCTCTTAGCTTGAAAATGAGCAGCTACATGACTGAATCTGACTTCCGAGCCCACTTTTATTACAAAACCAATTTTTCCAATTAAACTATTAAAAAATAGCCTAAGTTTTGGAAAAATTAAATTTTAATAAAAACACTGAAAAAATAAAAAAATAAAAAAAAAAATAAAAAACCTAGGGGGACTTAGACATGTTCATATGACTCGACAATAATGCCTAGCATGTTTATACATTGACACATAGACTCTAATAATCTTATTAGGCCTAAATGCCAAGCCGACCACCCCAACTTTGGAGGTATTGAGTGAAAAACTCAAGAAATTATCAGTCGTTTATTCAACAACCAATAATAACCAAGGGAAAAAACACCCTGGGCTGATTGGATTGACAAATAAAGTCTAAGAGACCGAGTCCTTTACAGACACTATCATGCTAGATCATTTATTACAACTCCCCCAAGGGGGTATGAACATGTGATATAGTACAACAAGCACTTCCCAGAAGCACTTCTGAAGGTCTTCTGAAGTCCGAACAAGTTATCCTTGTCTGGTTCACCTGGCTCACTTGATAAAAAACCACTAAGTACAACTCAGGTGGTAACAATGTTGTCAAGAATGCTTGAGTCTGATAGTTGATGGCGATGGGAGTGAACTAGGCACTAGATTGTTATCGGAGTCCTTTGAAACCACCAAGGTGTCCAATTGTATGATCCTTGGGGGGGGTATAGGAGCGGGGGATACTCCTAGCATCTAAGGTCGAAAGAAAGAAACTTCAGATAGATCTTTGACTGCTCAGCTGGGGTTGAGTAGGGATCCTACGGCTGGGGGGTGCCCTAGTCTCGGTCTATTGGGAATTGCTCCTCCTGATGCTTTGGGGGTGTGTGGACTGATGTGATGTTCGGCCCCTCTGAGCCAGTCTCAAAGAAGTTTGTCTATCTCCCAGAGAGGAAGGTTGAGAGGAGACTTGAGGTCTCACCATTTTGCTATCTGAAGTACTATGGGATTTAGCTTGCCTCTCGTTGCTCCGACCAGACTAATCAACATGAAAGTATGAGGTGATCTTCTTAGTCATCCCAAGGCGAGGCGGGGGACATAAGTACTGAGATCTATGGCTAAATATCCCCTTAATGAAGAGGGATATGCATCTCTGGTCTTTGTTATCCAACTTTTTGCACTTAGTTGGATTCCCTGAGGAGCCGCCGGCTGACAAACTTGTTCAAAGTCTGATTCCAGTGTATCAGTTAATCCGTCTGCTTGTCTAGCCAATATTGGCTAGTCACTTTTTTATTTGAATAATTTTGACCATGGCCCCGCGGGGTTTGTAATAAAATGTGCTAGTAGGATATTTTTGAGTGGTTCGGTCTCCTGAGACGTAGAATCTCAAATAGGGTATTCCAGGGAGTTTTTTGCCCCTGACAATTATGCTTTGCCTTCAGCCGAGTATAATTGACGAGGTTTTCTCCCGCTTCCTCCAAAGCTGGAATGTCCGATGTTGAATTCTGGGCCTTGGGGGGTTATTAGAGCCCAACTAAGTGTTGTAAGCCTACTAGACATTATTTAGATAGATCATGGTCATGTCCTAAGTCATCTGGACACAAAAAAAAATTTCGAAAAAATCTTTTTCGAACAGTGAAAAATTATTTTTTAACTTTTAATTACTTTTCCTAAGTTTTTTGGGTTAATTTTTCCATAAATTAAATGGAAAAAACCCGTTCGTGATTCGGACTCAGAATTCAGTGATTGAAGGCTCTAACCTTAAGCCAAAAATCATTCTTGATCAGCCAGCCAGTCAGAACCAACTTTCAGATCAGCAATCGGACACATAATGCATTTTTACTCAAAAAAATCAGTTTTGAGTAAAAAATGATTTTTAGTAAAAAAATGATTATTTTGGAGAAAACTAAAACTCTCCAAATTAATCCAAATTTAGTAAAATAAAAGACTAAATGACATCTCATAGAACACTTATGATGATTGGAGTTATCATAACTCAGCTTTAGTCATCATTAAGAGAGCAATTAATTTATTATCAGTTATCAGACATGTCATCTCCAGTTAAAGATGAGATGGAGAGCTCTCATTGGTCCGGTGATTTGATCGAGGTGAAGACTGAAGCTTACACCATCAGTGGGCTTCCCAAACCCAGCTCAGGCTCCTGCCAGACCTAAAGGATGAGCTTACCTACACCCAGACTCACATGTGTGGCCTCATCCTTGGCTTGTTTTCAGTGCACAGGTTTGGAGTGGGTGCGCCTTGCTTGGGTGGAGGCCTCCCCTCACTCCCGGTTCTCCAGTTTAGGTCTGGGCTCTTTGTTAGGTGGCTAAGCTGGTTAGGGTTGGTTTTTTGGTTTTAGGGTTTTAGCACTCTCTCATTTGTTAAATAGAGGCTCTTTCAGCTCTATTGGATGGAGATTTTTGGGTATGAACACTCTGCCAAAATTATTGTAATATTTGTTTAAAGATTGGAATAAAGTTGTGACTTTGGAGGTCTATGTATGAGCTATTGGAATTGTGGATTCACACCGTCTTTTGGTGATATCTCTCTTACCCTTCTCTTTTTCAATTATTAAATCGTTATTCAATATATACTCTTGAAGGGCTAACAATGTAGTTTATGAGTATTTTGTTCGGAGTTAATTTTGTTTTCAAGGGTTTTGCAGAGATCATCAAAGGTGAAGGACAAGTTTAAAGATTAAGCTCTTCTTCATGAACCGGTGGTTATTTTCATCTAATTCCTTCGTTTTGCAGGTTCTCCTAAGCGCTTCTCAATCCAAGAAAGAAATACAATAGTCAGGGTTTCTCCTTCCTTCCATCAACAAAGATTAAACAATACACCTGGTTACTTTGATTGCTACAAGTGGATCTCTATTTTCAAGGTTCTATCTTACCTCTTTTCCACTTCTGTAGAAGTTATCAAGTCATTTAAATCTTTATTTTAAGCTTGCTTGGCTTCTACTAAGTTAGATCTAGGCTTTCTAGCCTTAGATCTACTTTTTCAAAGCTAGATCCATTTTTAAAGATCTAGTTTCATTTCTTTTTTTTTTAATCCATCTTTCTTTTTGTCTTGGAAAACGTGCATGAATTTTTTCGAAAAACGTGCAAATTTTCCATTTTTTTTGGGCTTGCTGGTTTTCTATATTTTTCATTAATTCTAAATTCTGGAAATTCATTAAAAAATCAGAAATTTTCCAAAAATTTTATTTTTTTTAATTTTTTTGACTTTTTCTCGAAAAGCGTGCCATTTCAAGCTCGCTGTTTTTGGGGCTGATTTTTGACTTTTTCTGTTAATTCTAAATTCTGGAAATTCATTAAAAAATAAAAAAAATTTCAATTTTTTGACTTTTTCTCGAAAAGCGTGCCATTTTGTACTTTCTGTTTTTTTATTGATTTTCTGCAATTTTCTGCTATTTTCCAAATTCTGGAAATTAGCCTAAAATGTTAAAAAATCTTTAATTTTAAATTCGCAAAAAATCCCAAGTCGTTTCGCTAAAAATCGTGCATTTTACATAAAAAACGGTGAGCTTGCCTGATCCTTTCCAAGTTTTGATTTTGGGTCTCATTCCATTGTTTTGATCTCCTATTTCATCTCATAAGGCACTTATCTTCTCATCCACTTAATTTTTTCGAGTCACAGGTTAAATTTGGTTGCCTAACACTCTCACTAGTCCTTGTTTAGAGCTCTTATCCACAGGTGAACCAAAAGCGAAACCAAACAAGAAAGAGCAAGCAGAGCTAGATCCAAAGACAAGGATCCAAAGCCAAAAAAAAAGCACTCTCCTTTTTACAAGTTTTAATAATTGTAGAGTTACTTTGTTTTCATTGGAAAAATCCTTTCAAGGATTAAAATCCTTAAGGCATATTGCAATAAAGTTTAATAAAGATCTTGTGCTTGAGTGGGGTTTTTAAGTCCCCACTCTCATCCTCCCCCATTTGGGGAGGATTGTGTTATGTTTACTTGTTCATGCTTAAATTAGATTTGCTTATTAATCTTAGAATACTAATTGTCAATTCATCACTTTTTTATTAAGTTGATTACTCAGTTTTTTTAATTGTTTATATTTCTAAGTAAATTAACTGTGCAAATCTCTTGAATCACACCATAAGGTGGATCAAGAGTGCTCTCTGTCGGAGAGTCCAATCAATTAATTTCATCTTGTGCTTGTTTAATCAATTAATCCTCATAAGTAAGACTCTTGAACTTGCAGAAACACAAGTCAAGAGCACTCTCTATCGGAGAGCATCTTAGGTTTGCATAACCCCTACATTAGTTTCATCTAGATTAGCTAAGTCTCTTGAACCACTGTCATAAGACAAGGTCAAGAGCGCTCTCTGTCGGAGAGTTTTAATTAATTAACTTAATAAAATTCGCAACTCACACCCCTTTAATCAATTAACCCCCTTCCCTCCTTGCTGGAGTATGCTTTGACCGATCTTCGATCGGAATACCCAGAAACGGCATTGGATCTCTAAACCCCACAAGAGGAACTTAACTAAAACTTTTCCCCATAACCAACGCATCGGCGTTGTTT
>LPNX011097524.1:284758-337719 GCA_001517045.1 Pseudotsuga menziesii | reverse complement strand
TCTGTGCTTGCCCCCAAGGTCACACCTCTCCCACTTTCTCAAGTGAGGAGACAGCTTTCGGAAGATTTCTGCTGCTGGTGTGCAATCGGCGGACAACAGTCTTGATATCTAAAGAAAATAGAGAGGTAACCCCCTGAGTCTCCATAGATGCATGGTAACGTCCTCTGATCTTGTAATATAGGGGGCATCGAAAAATGGGGTGTCTTTCTGTCTCATGCTCTTGCAGGTGACACATCTGGTAGATCCTATAAGATCGTGGTATATGATGGTTGGTCTCCGCTTGGAGTCGATGAGATTTAACCTGAAGCTTCCCCAAAAGAATCCTGAGTGAGTGCATCCAATGTTTGTGTGTATATGTGGGTGAAAGATGATACCATCTTGCAACTCCGAGAAGCGCTTAAGATAGAAAGACATCTTTGAGCCCAGGCTCGTCGGAGGTGAGGTTCAAGTAACATGGATGTATAATTTGTAGATATCCTCTCTGATGGATTGATTCAATACCTGTCTAGGTGGTAGGAGATGGCTTGGAGCATCAAGGGAGAATCTGAATGGGGGAAGGCACTTTAGGGAAATGGTCACTAACTAGAGAAGCTAAGATGCATCAACATACCAACCTCGTGCTTGTCATGTGGGGTGAGCCAAAGTGATTGCCTTCGAGGAACAAAGTGTCAGGTAGGGGTACTTATCTCTCTCGGTTGCTGAGCCTTTGAAAGATTTGATTTTGTGAAGGAAGGGTATCAAGTAGAAGATTACCTCGGCGTGAAAGTGGTGTACACCAAACTCCGCATGAATAGTGGGTTGCAGAACGATACGCTTGTATTGGATGATGCCCCTAAGGAGCAAGTTTTGGACTCTCTCCGTTTGGGGTCAATTTGTTTGTATCAAGCTCAACCTCCAAATTTTAGAGCCATAGAGGACTGTGGGCCTAATAATTGCCTCCATGAGGTAGAGTTTGGACGATATGTCCTAAAACTGACTTTGGAAACACTGTCTTTGGATGAGGGCTAATGAACCATACCCTTTGTTGAATTGAGGCTGGAGGTCCTGTTGAATACTGAAACAAGGTCTCGTGAATTGTACTCCTAGGTAAATGTATAATGTGGTGATCTCAATCTCTTCCCCTCGAAAGTAGAAATGCAGGTCAGCTAGAGTTTTCTTCGATGCATTGAAGATCATAACCTTAGCTTTACCTAGGTTGACCATTAGATGTTAAAGGTTACAAAAGCTGGCAAGGGCATTAATTAATAATTTGCCTCTGCAAGCCCTCGGGAGTAGAAACCAACAAGATCAAGACTTCTGCAAAATGGAGCAAGGACATCAACACTTGATGTAGAAGGCAACCATCCCCTTCCTGGATGTGCTCGTATAGGAAAGAATCCAATTCATCAATATAAATCCCAAAGAGGGTTGGCAAGAGAGGGCACCCCTGTTTTTCCCCAATGCTACTTTGAATGAAGTCTGAAAGACCACGTGCCATCTTGAGGCGACCCAAAACTGACTCAAATAATCTCATGATGGCTGCTAGGGGGGTCTCAAATATGGCAATGTCACGAAGCCTCTGGAATAAGGCCTATCTTGACACTATACCAAACACTTTCTGGAAACCTACAAAGCAACAGTAGACTTTCGAAGAATGATGGCGAGCCTCCTCAATGAGGGCTCGAAGTGTTAAAACGTGATCATTCATTTGGTGGTCCAGGTGGAAACTTGTTTTTTCCTTTATCCCTGATATGTCGTCTCTCTAGCTCCTAAAAAATCCACTAGTGTAAGACTATGGCATAAAGCTTAGAGGAGGTATGTCCCACCATGATAGTCCTATAGTTGTTTGGGTCATGACTACTCCTCGATTTGTGGATTGGATGAATAATATGTCTTGCCCAAGCAGGGGGGAAGTCAGAACAATGGGAAAACAAGGTCCGAGGGTCAAGGTCAAGTGGGATAGCATAGTGTCTAGGAAAAAAGGCATGCCATAATGCTTTTGGGGAGTGGTGAAGGGTTGCACAAAGTTCATGTCTTCTTTGTGTTGAATTTTAACATGTGCATATATTCTTTAAATTTTGTAGACTGTAAGATAGATAACAATAAGACAAGTGCAGTAGATAATCAAGCATCAACACAAATGAGCATCAGATGTTTTCACGGGGAAACCTTTAAAGGACAAAAACCCCAAAAGAATTCGTAATTCATCCCTTAAATGAGATGACTGGGTTTGTAGCAACAATAAGAAAAATCTCAGAATTCAGAGATGAACATTTTTCTCAAATTTGTCAAACCCTAACAGGCTTAAACAACAATTTCAAACCTTAGCTGGCTTGACCAAAACCTGCCACGTGGAGGATGAAGGCCAACTGCCCAGAAAAATTCTTTTGCTGCCAAGAAATTGTAGACTAGGGTCTACCTGAATTTTCTCTTAGCTGCCCGAGACTATTTTCCCTGTTGCCCGAAACCTGTTTGCTGCTGCCCGAATCTTATGTGGGCTTCCCGAACTGCTGTACCAGTTACCCGAACCTTCTGTGGGCTGCTCGGACTACTGTACCAACTGCCTGGACCTTTCTCTTTGTTGCCCGAATTTGCATACCGTGTCTGCTCGAATTCCACTGCCCGAACTCTGCTTCCTGAGTTTTGCTGCCCGAACTTTCTGCTAGGGTTTTATTGCTGCCTAGAATGTTGGGGCATCCTTTTCTGTTGCCCTAGACAACCATCTGTGGTCTGCTGCTAAATAGGAACAACAACGAAGGTTAACAGCCTTTGTTGCTGCTGTTGTGTCCATCACCGAGGGCAGCAGTGACAACTCATTGCTGCAGCCCTAAACCCTCTAACTTCACCACAGAAGAAAGGGCAGGGGCTACTACTATGCACTGCAACTGGTGAAGAGAGGAACCCTAGTGAGCTGGGACGCCATACTAGGGTAAAAGATGAAGAAGAACAAAAAATTCAGCCACGAATTCCTCAGTTACCTTCAGCAAAATACCTCAGTCGAGTTGGAGCAGTCATATAAGGAAAATTGTGTTGGAGTTGTGTATATAAATGTTTTTCAAGTGAACTTTATTTATAATCTTCCACACGTTTGAAATGTTCCACATAATTAGGAGTTGATAAAAGGGCTTTATTCTTTTTCCACTTTGACCTTTTGACTTTAATCTTTTGTGGTACAAAAGGTCATCTTGTATTTTGACTTGTGTTACATGGCCTTCCACATGGACCAAGGGTTAGGGTAAGAAGGTCCTTCAAGTGTTCTGTGGTCAAAGCAAGTGGTCTTGAAGGTCCTTCATGCCCACTCAAAGTACATCATCATAAATAGGGAGAATTACTAATGCTTTTAACTTGAACTCCTTGTGCCACCAAGATCGAGTACTAGGTGTCTTAACCAAAGGTAGCTAATCCTTGGAGAAGGTCACATAGCCCATAGATCAAGGATAGGAGTGCATCACATGTCCAGACCCGGTCTAGGGTTTATAATGATAACCTGGCAACTGATCAGGTGCCTCATCACTAGGCTGCATCAATTGACTCAATGCCAAATACTTGGTAACTGACCAAGCACCTCCATTCTCCCTGAGAATGGCTTAGTCCTAGACTGGTTCATATTCCTGGTAACTGACTAGGTGCCTCCATTCAAAGAATGGCCACTTAGCTCTAGGCTGAGTCCCCCAGTGTTAGACTGGTTCAAGTTCTCGGTAACTGACCAGGTGCCTCCATTCAAAGAATGGCCCCAACCCTAGGCTGAGTCCCCTAGCCCTACACTGGTTCAAATTCCTGGTAACTGACCAGGTGCCTCCATTCAAAGAATGGCCACTCAGCTCTAGGCTAAGTCCCCCAGTGCTAGACTGGTTTAAGTTCCTGGTAACTGATCAGGTGCCTTCGTTCTTCAAGAGAATGGCTCTCGATGCTGCTTAGGAAAATCAACACTTTGGGAAAGAAAAGTTCACTTTTTATGACGAAGGATTTTACGGTAGGTTGTGTAGAGGCGAGGAGAGGATAGGGGGTCATTTTTGAGAGTGAAGCATAGTTGTTTGTGAAGGGCTTTGCATTCATCATCGAGATTCGATCCAATGATTCATGGCGCAAGAGCTAGGGGTGGGTTTATGGGTGTGTTGATGAGTGGAGTGGGGGTAGGAATCAAGGGTTGCCTCCTCAAGCACTGTGGAGAGTATCTTGTATTTGTCTGTAAATATTGTTAATTGGACCATGTGGTTGGTTTGTCATGATGACATAAAAGCTGGTAAACATTATGTTGGAAAATAATATTTATGGTTTAAGATGGCTCTGTAAAGAGCACTAGAGAGGCTATGATTCCACTAGAAGGGAAGAGGAAAGGGGGCCTATGGGAGATTAAATATTCTATTGCCAAGTGTCAACCTTAGAACTTACCCAATTGCCACCAATTTCCTTAAATGAGTCAATTACTTCCTTTTGTCTATTAAACTCAATCATTAAATGCATATGTGAGGTTGGTGAGGAAAGTCTTCTCATGTAAATATTGAAGCACAGGATGAATATACTTCTATGATTCCTGTAAGAGTCCTCTCTTCTATGGTTAGAAGTTATGTCAGCTATCTTTTCCACCATCCTTTCATCTCTTTTGGAGTCTACCATCAATTTTTCATTATGCAGTTTTTGAGATAGTAGTTTTACACTACCTAGACTTTGTGCTTTTGATGTTCGTTATGAATTACCTAATTGTGCATACCCAAAAATTCAAATTTGGAGACAGAGATGCAAATTTGGGGAAAAAGAGATGGTTGTAGGTGAGCATAGAGGTTGGGAAAGCTAGGGACCTTTACCCATTGAGTTTTGTTACTTCTGCATGCTTGAGAAGCCATGAATTAATGCTACAAGAGGTTCTCCAACAACATACAATAGGTTGGATTCTTATTGCACACATTGGTAAGCACTGTAAGGGTTGGATTTCCTAAGGGAACTTTGGTCAGTGAGTTGGAAGGAGTGCCATGGCTACGATGGCTGAGTAAGATTCCTGTGGAGCTCTGGATGAGCATTTGGCTAAGCATTTTGAGCAGAATGGGTTGTGGGTTGAGAGAGAGAAGCTTGTAGGTGTTCCCTTTGCCTTGGTGGCCTCATAGCCTAGCTTGGGGGTGGCCTCTTAGGAGAAAGAGTATATGTTGGATAGAGTGCCTACGATTGGGTGGAAAATTGCTCTTACACAACTAGTTGCTTGGAGCTTCTTTTTTTGTGTCTAGGGGAATCGATAACTGGGCAGGGTCGTACTCGTGTGACACGAGGTTGATTCTTGTCCGCTACCCCGATATCTCTAGGTGCACCCACATAGCCTACAAGCATTGGGTACGTGCTAATAGATGTTAGAACCTCTGACGTCACAGGGAGTACATTAGCAGTACACTCTATCGCCAGTCGGTCTACACCCCCGCGGGCTCTTGGAGCTTCTTTTTTTTAAAGATAAGTATTCTCTTTTTATTTGAATGTGCAATGATTTTATTTTATGCTTGTGATAACTATTCTTTTATATGCATGATGTGTGTGTGGATATAGTTTATTTCCGCTTTGTTCTCTATTTATGTATATGCACACGCATTTTATTGTTATGAATTTCATTTATGCCCATGGGGCAAAATTTGCAAGCCTGGAATCCGTTCATGTTCCCCTCCGTTGGTCGGAATAATGGACGGGAATGTGAAAATGAAAGGAGGTAATTAGGGTAGTTGTCAGGAAAGCTCTCTAAAGTAGACTTTGTTTGAGAGGGATTCCCTAGACCCTCAAAGAAAGTGTTACAATTTTTGAGCTTCAATGGTAATAGCCTTTGGGAATTAACATTGAGCTTCAATGTTAATAGCTTTTGGAAATTAACGGCGGTCATTCATAGTAGATTAGTAAAATTAACTTATTATCTTATCTCATGTTGAAAAGTTCTTTGTAACTGTTTTCATAAGAAAGAAATAGAGAGTGGATTGGTTTTGAGTTCTCCCTTCCTTGAGCATGTCCATATCAGCTTCAGACATTAGCCCAAAATTCTACTGGTGCTTATTGCGCACAATGGATTTCTGTTTCAGCACGTACAATGTAGGTGTGGTATATGGTTAGCATCTGGTACTTGCAGTTTGCAACCACACATGAAAATCATATACACATGGCAACACCAGAATAAAAATACAAAAAAAACTCATTTAATGTCCGGATCAGTAACCTAGACAGGCTGATTAAGTTATTTGTCTTTTAGGATTAGTTTGGGTATTGTCTCTATGGGAATGGGAATTGAACTAATGACCACAAAATGTAGAATTCTGCTGTATTTGTCTCCATAACAAACTTACTATGTTTCTCTCAAAATTTCACCAGAGTCCTGAATATGAGAAAACATGAAGTGGGACCTCAATCACCAATGCAGCTTGGTTGACGATGGTCCCTGAATGTTTATAAAATTATTTGAACATTATAATATGTCATCACTGCCCAGTCATTTTATTTTCCGACTGTTTATTGTCAACTTTATAATGAGCTTTGGTTCTGAAGAACTCTTGAATTTATATGTTTTCACTAGGCTGATTAAGGTTTAAGGCTTTAAGCAGCCTTAAGGTTTTAGCTCATTAGTTTTTGTCATCTATGCAATTGAAGAATGACGACTGATTGTTTTCCTGAATAGCAAAACCTTGTTGAAGCTGACTATTTCACGTATCAAGTTGCTGAGAAATAAGATCAAGAATCATCTAAAGCAAATGTGTAAGGAGATTGCAGAACTTCTTCTGACTGGGAAGGAGGATACAGCTTACATCCGGGTGTGTGGCAATTTCAACAAATTTGATATGTGCAATTTATTTGGGAGGGCAGTGTATGTGTAAGAGATGGCATTAATCAGGGAAGCATGAATTTCCAAGTATTAGAAGAAATTTTGTACATTCATATTTTTTTTGAGAATGATATGCTTTCTTTTAAACTCTAATTTCCGTAAAGCAAACTGTCCTATTTGAAAAGAGGTATATATATGACTTCTTGCAACTAAATTTTACCATTTATGTTACCTAGCAGGTTGAGCACATTGTCTGGGAGCAAAACATGATGGATGTGTATGAAATTATTGAGTTTTTTTGTGAAACAGTGGTGGTTCACCTCCCTGTTATTGAAAAGCAGAGGTTGGTTATCCATTAAGTATCTTTTGGTTCTACTGCTTATGCATTTAGAGTCATAGACTAGCTTGGTTACTATGCATTACGTTTTGTTACTTATCTTACATCGTCATATTGTCAGCAATAGTTAATTAGGCTAGATGCTAAATGTTTATAGATATATCGACGGCCTTGTTGTCATTCAGTTTCCATGCCTAGAATATACCTTGAAAAACTCCTATCTTGCATTTTTCATGCTGATATTGGAGTCTAGCATCTCTATTCATCTTCATCCCATAAATTCTCCATTTAATCCCCTATTTTTTTAAAATTATCTCCATTTCCTTCCTAGTTTCAGCTTTCTTAATGTACAATTGTAAATCGATAATTTAAAGAACCATGCTATAGCAGTTGAAAAATATAAAAAATGGGAGAACTTAGGACTAGATATATTCCTTGAAATATTTTCTAATTCTGTCATTCATAGACCATCGAAATGAATGAGAAAATTTTGAGGAGAATTGTCATTGCTAGAGCTCAAGTGGGCACTATTTAGCTGACCTTAGATAAGATAAGTTTATCAATGTCCAACAAATGACCACAAATAGGTCAATGGGACTGCTAAGTACAATAGTATTGTTACAAAAACCTAGAAATCCTAATCAAGTGAGAGATACTGAAAATAACACATGACTGTATTATGAGTAACTGTTGCACGTACTACAATGGAGTTCACCTCCTTATATACTAATATTCATTGAGCAATTTATTTCCACTTATGAATGTGGAATAAACTGCTTTGCACATAAAGTGAATATTAGCCCAAGACCTAAAGTCAAGGAGACTTTATTAGATAATAGGCCTTATATTCTAATTTCTAACACTCCCTTTTAAGGCTTATAGTAAAGAAAGCAAAACACACTAAAGATAAAACACACTGATTGAAAAACTAAAAACAACAGAACCAAAAACATTCTTCGAAAGATTCTTCTTTGAAAACAATTCCTTAAACAGGTAGTGCTCCATCAAGCTGCTTTATACCCCTTGTAAAGGTGTAGCTCCCAAGTTGAATTCTCGAGTTCCCAGATTCCACCTCTCCGAACTCCCGAATTACGAATCTCGTGAATTTAGCTGGACAACAATCCACATGCATGTCTCCTAAATAATTCCCAAGATTCACAAACTCCCGAACTAATTGTACAACCATCCATGCTGAGATGTATCTACATATGATCACCTCCTATCTTCAATGTGCAGACTTCTTAAAATGCACAATTTCTTCTGTAAAATCATCACCACTTTCAGTATCTGGTGGTTCTTCGATAATAACCACATTAGCTGAATGTGATTTGTATTTACCTTTGAGGACGTCATTGGCTTGAAATTTACAGTTCCAAGCTGTATGATATATATTCTTGCAGTAGTAGGATTTTATTTCCCCCCTTTCTTTGGTTGGTCTGCTCTGATTGTGTTTTGAGTAAAATGAATCTCAAGTGGAGAATCACCTTTGGTCTCTCTTGCAGCGGTTCTCTTTTCTTTATCTAAAAGAGCACCAATCATATCTTCTAGGGTTTGAGAAGGTAATTGACTTAGAGTTAAGATTACATT
The DNA here is from genome assembly GCA_001517045.1 of Pseudotsuga menziesii. Taxonomy (NCBI): domain Eukaryota; kingdom Viridiplantae; phylum Streptophyta; class Pinopsida; order Pinales; family Pinaceae; genus Pseudotsuga; species Pseudotsuga menziesii. Next base: position 329,035 of record LPNX011097524.1, on the reverse strand, counting down.
GTTGTATTGAGAAGCCAGGGTGTTTAGCAGAATGGCGTTGGCATCTTATTCCTTTATTGTTGCTTTGATCTCACCTAACTATCTGATGAGAGATCTTAGATTATTTATGTGACTTGACAAAGTGATCTTTGCAGACATTTTGGATCTGAATAGTTGAAGTTTCAAAGAAAAATTTACATTAATTGCTTGTACTCCAAAAAGCTTATTCATATGATCATAGATATAACCTTGGATGATTTTTCTAAGTCTATATGATGCAATTCAAAATCTGGTAGAGCAAGGCCAATAATGGCTTTAGCTTTGTCATCTCTGCTTTGCCATTCTAATAGTTTATTTGAATTTGTTGGTGGTGTCTCAGTCCTTTTATAATCCCCACGTGTTCTTATTCATCAACTGCTTTTGTATTTTCACTTTACATGTGAGGAAATTGAAGTCATAATATTTTTTTTAATAGCATTTCCATTTTTATGGTTGGATCTAATCACACATATACTATTTTTCCTCAATCATGCAAGAAATATGTAGATCTGCCACTAGGTATGTCACGTATAGTGACAACCAGGCATTATATCCTACATGGTAGTCAAATTGGATTTGTACGACATCAAGAAATTGATTCTATTCTTGCTAGACTGTGCAGTAGCATAAGATCTAATGGATTTGGATGAATTTAATTCCCTTTATAGATTTGGCTAAATTTAATTCCCTGTACGAATTTTGTACAAATTGTGGTGGTTGTACAGATCCATTCAATTATGATGCTGTATGGATTCCGTACGACTGTGTATGATGGCGGCTATAGGAATTTTGTACGGTTGCATGTATAATGGTTTCAATTATGTACGATGGCTGCATGAAATCATCTACAACATTGGTAATTTAATTTTATATAGCAGTAGTGGTGTATGGTAGCATCATTGGCATAGTACGACAACAACAAATGAATACAAATGATGACTTTTGTGAAAGATCATACAGTTGTGTACGATAAAAATGGTGCTTGTATGCAAGAGTTTCTAAAGTTTGGTACAATAACAATAGAGGAATCCATACAGTGGCTCACAACATATCACAATTAATAGATGTGATAATAGAATTGATAGAGTCCTCAATCACGTTTTTCTGATTCTCTAGATCATCTTGCAATGCAAGAGAAGAGCATACTTAGCAGACTAGATAAGATCATGCTCTAGCTTTGATGCCATGTTACAAAAACCTAGAAACCATAATTAAGCAAGAGATACACAAGATAACACACGATTGTATCATGAGTAACCGACGCACATTACAATGGAGTTCACCACTTTATATACTAATATTCACTAAGCAAGTTATTTCCACTTATGAATGTGGGATACTCTGCTTTACATATAAAGTGAACATTAACCCAAAACCTAAAGTTAGAGTGACTTTATTACATAATAAGCCTTATATTCTAACAAGTATCAATACATTTTGGGAGCTGAAAGAACAATTACTATATAGAAAAAAGGGTTAGAAAGAAGAAACAACCTAATATCTAAAGTCTAACATTTGGAAAAAAAGACAATGTTGTTGTCAAAACTGAAGTGATACATGAACCATTGAGGTCAACACTCCCTAGGGGGATCCCTTAGAGGAAGATACAAAGATGGGGGAATGTGCCTTAACGTTTACTGGATCTATTTGCTAAGGATGAGGATGAGATACTACCCTCTTGCGCACCAACCATATTTGAATATGCGTCTTTTCTACCATCCGAGGTCGAAGGGAAGAAACTTGTGTAAGAGGGTTGCCCCAATGTAAAGGAGACTTGATCCATAGAGTGTCTTGTCGTCATAGGGAAATGTTCTATTGTAGCTGGCTAGGAGTAGAGGTGTCTCTTGGAGAGGAGTAATGACTGTAACTGTCCATAATTCCAACAACCATTGAATGGTAGCTCAACTCCTAGAAGAAACCACTTGTGAAATTGATCAAACACAACAATTTTATACCTTTTCTAGAGGGAGGACTTGGTACATCGAGGGATAGGCCAATTATTTTAAGAAAGATGTCAAATGGTAGGGGTCTTAATGTCAACAGGACAATCCTTTTTCCAAAATGTTGACGCCAAAGCCCTGGACATACACAATGTAAAGCACTTGTCTGGACCAGAGAACATACATATAATCCAAGCTTGATATTAAAACCACTAAACCAGACATGCTCATGAAGCTAAAGACTCAAATAGTGGAAAATAGATATAAAAGAATTTAGTTCTTTGATGGTTCCAAGAGAGCAAGCTAAGAATATATAGGATGCCCACAAGATATGTCCACCAAGACTTGAAAGATACCATTACTCCCAAATCCTTGCACAAAGAGGGTTAATATGTACCAAAGAACAAGCATAAGAACCAATCCCAAAGCCGTAAGCACTAAACTAGATAGAGTCATGAGGCTAGTGAACTCTATTGCCACACAAATAGTTGAAGGGAGAACTGGTAAACTCGAATCCTTCAACCGATCTTGTCAAAGGGTAGGCTAATAATACATGGAGAACCCATAAGACACCATGCCCTAGAGGATTCAAATGCTCCCAAAACCGAACCCTGAGACGAATGTGTTGATTTTCTGAGCAGCATTGAGAGCCCTTCTTTTCGGAGAATGGGACCACCTGGTCTGGGACCATGGTGAAGACTCAACCCAGTGTTGAGTGACCATTCTGTTGAATGGTAGATATTTGGTTTGGGACCATGATATAAACCCAGATCTGCCCTGGGTAGACTCAACCTTGTGTTGAGTAGACATCTGGTCCGGGACCACAATGTAGACCAGTCTAGGACTGGTAGACTCAACTTAGTTCTGAGTAGCCATTCTCTGGGAGAATGAAGACACTGTAAGCCCTAGAATGGGTCTGGGCATGTGTGTGGCACTTTGACCCTTGATCTATGGGCTTGGTGTGCTTCTCCAAGGATTAGCTACCCTTGGTTAAGTTTCCCTAGTACCAAATCTAGGTGTCACATAGTGTGTGAGATAAAAACATTAATAACTCTCTTGGTTTATGATGATGTACTTTTGAAATAAAAAAGTACCACAGGTAAATGACCACATGGGCAGTTGGTAAAAGGCCAAAGTCAAAAGTCAAAGAAAAAAAAAGTACCTTTTTGGTAAAAGTGAAAGTGAAATTAGGAAAAGAATAAAAATATTATTATTTTTATCTTTCCTAATCTTGTCCACCTAAAAGGACCATAGGTGGAAAACAAAATTAAAGGACTTCTTATAAAAGTCAAAGGAAAAAATAAAAGTACCTTTTTGGTAAAAGTGAAAGTGAAATTAGGAAAAGAATAAAAATATTATTATTTTTATTTTTTCTAATTAAAGAAGAACTTCTTATAAAAGTCAAAGGAAAAAATAAAAGTACCTTTTTGGTAAAAGTGAAAGTGAAATTAGGAAAAGAATAAAAATATTATTCTTTTTATTTTTCCTAATCTTGTCCACTTACAGGTGATCAAAGGCTATAAAAGAAGATCAAGCCTTCTTATTTGGTACACACACTTTTGCTCTCATAGGTGAAGAAGACCATCTTATGTTCAAACCCTCAGCTAGGGTTTTATCAACAAAGTCCATCTTTAGCATTTTTGCATAGCTATCTTCAACATTTCATTTTTTGGGCAGTTTTTAGACAGTCTGATATTTTCAAGCAGTTTTCAGACAGTGATATTTTTGGGTAGTTTTCAGCAGCCTGATATTTTCTGGCAGTTTTCAGCAGTCTGATATTTTTGGGTAGTTTTCAGACAGTCTGATATTTTTGGGTAGTTTTTAGTAGGCTGGTATTGTTGGGCAGTTTTCAGCAGTCTGATATTTTCGGGAAGGAGAGAGAAAATCTCAGTTTTTTTGAGAAAGCCCTAAATTGGTAATTTTCTGTAATTCTGGAAATTGTGGGTAAAATTATCAGTCTGATTTTTACTGATGAATTTTACAGTTACTGTGGTCAAAATCCAGATCTTGATTTGAGGAACTTTTTGAAGAATTTCTTAAGCCATCTCATTTACGAGATGAGCTATTAATGCTTTTGGGGTTTTTGTCATTTGAAGGTTTCCCCAGTGAAAAATATTGTGTCCATGTGCGCTGATGTGATGAATGTGTTTTTACTGCACTGCTGATCTATTTATGTTTATCTACAAATTTTTAAAGTTTATGCTAACGCTGAAAATTCAACATGGAATCAGAGCTTAGCATGTGAAAACCCAGTAAAGGGATACTGCTATTGTTTCTCACTAGATCTTGGAATAAGATTTGCAGATCTAACATTTAGATAAGTGACAAAGATGGCTACTGTTGGTTTCAAACCGGAAGAGAAGCTCTCTAGTTCAGCAAACTTCAATTCTTGGAAGGCCAGGTTGACAACCATTCTTGATGAGAATGACTTGGATGACATTGTTCTTAATGTCATAGAAGAGCCAACTACAAATGCTGGTAGGCTTGCCTACAAGAGGAAGCAAGGTAAGACTAGAAGAGTTATTTATGATTCTATCAAAGAAGAATTGATGCCTAACATCACATCCTTGAAGACTGCTAAAGAATGCTATGATACATTGGTAAACCTCTATGAAAAGAAGGCTCCCAGTCAAAAGAGAGTCTTGAAGAAGAGGCTACGAACTTTGAAGCTGAACAAAGATGAAAGTGTTGGTTCCTTCTTCACCAAGATCAAACAGGTAAGAGATCAACTCCTTGCTATTGGTGTTACTGTTGATGATGATGATCTTGTACAAACAGTGGTTGATGGTCTCCCAAGTTCTTGGGAAACCTTCATGGCATCCGTCTGTGGACAAGAAAATCAGCCAACCTTTGAAAGGCTTTGACATGACTGCATACAAGAAGAAGCAAGGAACACTGACAAGGTAATCAAGCAGGATAACCTTGCACTTGCAGCAAAGACCAAGAAGTTCAAGAAGCCTTTCCCTCAGTAGAAGAAGGGTAAGAAACCTCAGGGTAAGTTTTCTGACATGTCCAAGATTGAATGTTATACTTGTCACAAGTTTGGACATTATGCTAGAGATTGCTGGCAGAACAAGAAGAAACCCAAGAGAAGGTTTCAAGCATCTACTGCAGAAGCAGAGGAAGAAGAAGATGAAGAACCAAAGAAGAAGAAGAAAACCAAGGCTAATAAAATTGATGAGCCTAGAAGAGAGTACTATTTGATTTCTGCTCTAACTGGTTCTTTCTCAGCTTGCTCCACTTCTTGGTTGGTGGACAGTGGTGCCTCCAGGAACATGACAGGTAACCGTGGTACCCTTACCAGTTACAGAAAGAAGAAGTTCACCACTCTGGTAGAACTTGGAGATGACTCCACTTACAAGATTGAAGGAGTTGGCTCAACTTCACTTCAACTTGACTTAGGTATGGTTCTTCATATTGATGATATTCTTTATGTTCCTGGGTTAAAGAAGAATCTTTTATTTGTTGCTGGTTTAGAAGACAAGGGCCACAGAGTCCTCTTTATGGACAAAAAGGTCTTTTTATGGGCAAAAGACATAGATCTAGACTCAACAGTTCAGATTGGGGTTCGAGAGGGAGACCTCTACAAGGCCTCCAAAGTTTCCACTCATGATTTGGTACATCACACAGTTGATCCTTGTGAACTTTGGCATAGAAGGTTTGGACACCTTCACTACACAGCTCTCCTAGGATTGCAGAAGATGGTCACAGGTATGCCAGAAGTTTCTCCAAAGCATGAAAGAATTTGCAAAGGATGTGCTCTAGGTAAGAACACTAAGAAATCCTTTCCCAGAAGCAAGACTAGATCTAAAGGCATTTTGGATTTGATTCATTCTGACATTTGTGGGCCCATGTCTTCACCCTCCTTGAGTGGGTTTTTATATTATGTCTTGTTTATTGATGACTACTCTCAGAAGTCTTGGATTTACTTCTTCAAGGCCAAGAGTGAAACCTTTGACAAGTTCAAAGAGTTCAAGACACTGATTGAAAATTAGACTGGCAGGCACATCCGTATCTTGAGATCAGATAACGGATGTGAGTATGAATCTAATGAGTTTGATGATTTTTGTCGAGAAGCAGGAATCAAGAAAGAGCTGACAGTGCCTTACAACCCCCAGCAGAATGGGGTTGCAGAAAGGAAGAATAGAACGATCTGTGAGGCTGCTAAAGCAATGATCATTGATTTAGATCTTCCTTTGTCTTTATGGGCTGAAGCTACCGGAACTGCAGTGTACATCCAGAACAAAAGCCCTCATGCTATCTTGGGTGAGAAGACTCCATAAGAAGCCTTCACCAAGAAGAAACCTACAGTTGATCACATGAGGATATTTGGCACTCCTGTGTATGTTCATGTGCCAAAAGAAAAGAGGGCCAAGCTAGAGCCTTCCGGTAGGAAAGGCTTATTTGTTGGGTACAGTAATTGCTCGAAGGCTTATCGAGTATATATACCTTGGACAGAGGTACATTGAGGTCAGCAGAGATGTGATCTTCCATGAGGAAGCGGTGTTTTGTAAAACACTACAGCTTTCACCGGAAGATGCAGTTGCTCCACTTGAGTTCCTAGATTCAGAAATTCAGAGGGAGGAAGAGTTTGATGATCAAACTCCGGATGTTCTTGAGAACATTGAAAGTCCACTAGAAGAACTACTTGAAGTTCCTCCTTCCAAAAGAAGACCTGCTTGGTATCGAGAAACGGTACAAGAAGCCAAGAAGCATAAAGCTCCTCCAGGGACTTTCAGAGAAAGCATAAGACCACAGAAGTACTCTGGGCTTATGAGTCAGCTTATCAGTTCAGAACCTTCATCGTACGAAGAAGTAGCAAGTAAACAGGTATGGGTTGATGCCATGATTGAAGAGTATAAGTCAGTCATGAAGAATGATGTTTGGAAAGTTGTTCCCAGACCTACAGGAAAGTCAGTAGTGACTTCCAGATGGCTTTATAAGATCAAGCATGCTGCAGATGGCAGTGTAGAGAAGTATAAAGCCAGATTCGTAGCTCCTAGCTTCACTCAGAAAGAAGGCATTGACTATGACGAGACATTTGCACCTGTTGCCAGGTACACTACCATTAGAACCATCATCTCACTTGCTGCAGTATTTGGATGGAAGTTACATCAGATGGATGTAAAGACATCCTTTCTCAATGGTAAGATTGAGGAAGAGGTTTATATTGAACAACCTGAAGGCATTGTTACTCATGGGAAGAAAACCCATGTATGTAAACTGAAGAAAGCCTTGTATGGACTAAAAAAGGCTCCGAGAGTCTGGTATGCCAGGATGGATGGATTTCTCCATAGCTTGGGGTTCTCCAAAAGTACAGCTGATTCTAGCTTGTACTTTAAAGTTGTTCATAATCATGTCTTGATACTTGTTCTATATGTAGATGACTTGTTTCTTACAGGTGATGAACAGTTGATAGACCAGTGTAAGAGGGAGCTTACCTTTGAATTCAAGATGAAAGATCTCGGATTGATGCATTACTTCCTTGGCTTAGAAGTCTGGCAAAAGCTAGGCGAGATGTTCCTGACACAAGGAAAGTATGCAGTGGATATCTTGCAGAGATTTGGGATGCAGGACTGCAAGTCCATGAGTGTACCAATGACTACCAACTTGACAAAGTTGCGGGATTCAACCTCTAGATTGCAGAATGTGGACTCTACTCTATACAGAGAGCTCATTGGTTCCCTGATGTATCTTGTGCATACGAGACCAGACATTTGCTACACAGTGAATGCACTGAGTCAGTTCATGTCAGATTCGAAGCATGTACTCAGATATGTGCGAGGGACTATCACTTATGGGCTCAGGTATACTTCCAGCAGTGGAGTATTGTTATCTGGATATTCAGATTCAGATTGGGCTGGCAACGCAGTCGACCAGAAAAGTACCCTAGTTATTGCTTCAGTATGGGATCAGCAATGATCTCTTGGTCCAGCAGGAAGCAGGGTTCCATAGCTCAGAGTACAACTGAGGCAGACTATATTGCTGCAAGCGATGCCTACAAGGAAGCAGTTTGGCTTAGAAAGTTGTTATCTGATCTGTTTGAGGGAAAGCTTGACTCAACGATCATCCATTGCGATAATCAGAGTTGCATAAAGCTTTCAGAGAGTCCAGTGTTTCATGATAGATCGAAACACATTGAAATGAGGTATCTTTTCATCAGAGACCTAGTGCAAAGAGGTGCTCTGAAGTTGCAGTACATTCGTACAGATGAACAGATTGCAGATATCTTGACCAAGCCTCTGACAACATCAAAGTTCGTGTACTTTCGTGACAAGCTTGGTATGGCAGAGAATGCCTCTCTCGTTGAGAAGGAGTGTTGATTTTCTGAGCAGCATCAAGAGCCCTTCTCTTCGGAGAATGGGACCACCTGGTCCGGGACCACGGTGAAGACTCAACCCAGTGTTGAGTGACCATTTTGTTGAATGGTAGATATCTAGTCTGGGATCGTGATATAAACCCAGATCTGCCCTGGGTAGACTCAACCTTGTGTTGAGTAGACATCTGGTCTGGGACCGCGATGTAGACCAGTCTGGAATTGGTAGACTCAGCTTAGTTCTGAGTAGCCATTCTCTGGGAGAATGAAGACACTATAAGCCCTAAACTGGGTCTGGGCATGTGTGTGGCACTTTGACCCTTGATCTATGGGCTTGGTGTGCTTCTCCAAGGATTAGCTACCTTTTGGTTAAGTTACCCTAGTACCAGATCTAGGTGTCACACAGTATGTGAGATAAAAGCATTAATAACTTTCTTGGTTTATGATGATGTACTTTTGAAATAAAAAAGTACCACGGGTAATGACCACACAGGCATTTGGTAAAAGGCCAAAGCCAAAAGTCAAAGAAAAAAAAAAAAAGGTACCTTTTTGGTAAAAGTGAAAGTGAAATTAGGAAAAGAATAAAAATATTATTAGTTTTAACTTTCCTAATCTTGTCCACCTAAAAGGACCACAGGCGGAAAACAAAATTAAAGGACTTCTTATAAAAGTCAAAGGAAAAAATAAAAGTACATTTTTGGTAAAAGTGAAATTGAAATTAGGAAAAGAATAAAAATATTATTATTTTTATTTTTCCTAATTAAAGAAAGGCTTCTTATAAAAGTCAAAAGGAAAAAATAATAGTACCTTTTTGGTAAAAGTGAAAGTGAAATTAGGAAAAGAATAAAAATATTATTATTTCTATTTTTCCTAATCTTGTCCACTTACAGGTGAACAAAGGCTATAAAAGAAGATCAAGCCTTCTCATTTGTTACACACTTTTGCTCTCATAGGTGAAGAAGACTATCTTATGTTCAAACCCTCAGCTAGGGTTTTATCAGCAAAGTCCATCTTCAACATTTTTGCACAGCTATCTGCAACATTCCTTTTTTGGGCAGTCTGATATTTTCAGGCAGTTTTCAACAGTCTGATATTTTTGGGTAGTTTTCAGATAGTCTGATATTTTCGGTCAGTTTTCAGCAGTCTGATATTTTCAGTCAGTTTTCAGACAGTCTGATATTTTTGGGCAGTTTTCAGCAGTCTGATATTTTTGGGCAGTTTTCAGCAGTCTGATATTTTTGGTAGTTTTTAGACAGTCTGATATTTTCGGGCAGTTTTCAGTAGGCTGATATTTTTGGGCAGTTTTCAGCAGGCTGATATTTTTGGGCAGTTTTCAGCAATTTGATATTTTCGGGCAAGAGATGAAATCTCAGTTTTTCTTAGAAAGCTCTAAATTGGTATTTTTTTGTAATTTTGGAAATTGTGGGTAAAATTATCAGTCTGATTTTTACTGATGAATTTTACAGTTACTGTGGTCAAAATCTAAATCTGGATTTGAGGAACTTTTTGAAGAATTTCTTAAGCCATTTCATTTACGAGATGACCTATTAATGCTTTTGGGGTTTTTGTCCTTTGAAGGTTTCCCCAGTGAAAAATATTGTGTCCATGTGTGTTGATGTGATGAATGTGTTTTTACTGCATTGCTGATCTATTTATGTTTATTTGTAAATTTTTAAAGTTTATGCTAATGCTGAAAATTCAACAGAATGTTGATCACAACAACAACAATTGACTAGAGAAACTGATGGAGGCTTATTTGAAAGCGCTGAAGAGATCAAATCTAAACACCATGTGCCCAATCAATTTCAATTCCTTACCTGGTTGCACAACCCAAGAGCCTAGCTTCATCTACAAAAGAGAACGCCATGGTTTCAAAAATTGTGGAGGTTGTTCCCACCTTCATCTGCAAAAGAGAACTCCATGGTTTCAAAAATCACGGAGGCGATAAACTCTATCATGTGTATAGGCAGAGCTCGACTAAATGCTTCAACTCTCCTTCCATAGGTATCATAGCTCTTGATTAGATGTGTTTGCTTCTTGAGATTGATTGTCATGCAATTGAAGATGGTGGGTAATAACCTAGGAGATGGAAGAAAACTCAAACACCCCATTTTGATTTAGCAAACCTTCTACAAACTTGGAGGCTAGATTAACATGCAAATCAACTTCTTTGTCAAGGCTCCTTGGGATATGAAGGAATTGATTTCCCTCCAACCTATGTTATTGTTTCTTGATTTTCGTGAGCTTATCATCAGTTGGAGGATGAATGTTTTTCATGAATTGGATGATGATAGTGTTGATTAAGTTGTCATTGATGCCAACTATTGAGTCCTTAGTGCCCCTTGTGGAGCCCCTGAGGGTTAGTGTTTAGTTTGTGGTTGTCTATAACAGAGGATCCCTTTTGACTTTCTCCAAGCCCAAGCTCGAAGCCCTTGGAGGCCTTAGAACAATGGCAAAATCCTTGGTTACCCATTGACTTGGTCAAGTGCCCCTAAGTTGTATCATGGTCCCATTTGAGTCCATTATTGAGTTCCTTGCTCCTGGTTGATTATTGGTTACTGGTCTTTGTGATGCTTGTTATGCTTGTACTTGTTTTGGTCTCTTGATTGATTGTTGGACGGATAATGTGGCTCATGTGTGTAAGTCCCTTGATGTGTTGATGCTGGAGCCCATTGCTTGCATTGGATGGCCTTGAAGTTGTTGAGTTCTTGTGGGGTCCTTGAGTCCACAAGCTTAGATCTTAATCCTCTTGCATGTGGAGACTTGGGTCTTGGAACCCACACATATGGTGGTTTGATGTCCCTTGGACGCTATATGGTCATTGGCATGTTGTAGCCTTGTGATCATGCATATGAAGCCCATAAGGCGTTGCAAACTAGTGGTGAGGCCTTTGTACCCCTCTTTTGGTGTGTTGGTACTCTTATGGTGATTAAGATATATAGTGGGACCATTGGATATGTTTTTTAATGATATGGAGACCTTGAGTATGATGATGATATTCTTGAAAAAGTCTTTGTTCCCACTTGATTGGTGGTGTTGGGGTCCTTGATACCCTTGATATGATGAGTATATGATGGAGCCCTCCTCCTTGTTGATGTGAAGACCATCGAATCCTTCATGCCTTTGATGATGTCCATTGAATCCTTTGACCTTGAGACTTATGCATAAGGTAACATGGTCTTTGGCACCTTTATGTGTGGAATCTTTGGAGTCTTGAATAAATTAAAGAATTTAAGGGTATTAGACCAAGAATTTGCAATTAAACCCATCATATAGAGATAGTCCTCGTCAAGCCATTTCCGTTGATATGTGGAGCATCTTCTAACTCCTTACGGTTGAAGAGATATGAATTTTTGAAGTTGGTGTACCCCACCTTTTTGGGTGAGCCGACCAAACAAAAGAGAATTTAATTATTTGTAATTTTGAATTACATGTCAGCCCAGTTTGAGGTACTAACTTTCCTCCATGACCTATATAAATAGAATATCAAACATTTCATTTGTTCATCAATCAATTATCTCTTTGGTATTTCGCAACTCTTGGAGAAAAGTGCGAAATTTTGTGTAGGAGAAATTTTTGGGCATCTTCACTAAAACTGCCATAACTTTCTCATACGAAATCAGAATTACAAAATTCTTGGCTCGTTGGAAAGCATGTTACAAGGGCTATGCGATGACATTATTTAGAGTTTCTTTTGGTTTTTCTACTTTTTTCTTCATCTTGTGATCTTAAAAAAAGTATGGTTCATGCTTTTGGGTTTCTCTTGTGATGGCACATGTCTCTCATGGATAGAGTTCATCTTTGATCTTAGTATGTGAGCCTCTATATTGGTATATACCTTTGAAGTCATTCAATATGTTATGGAGGCTATGGTGATGGTTATCTTGGCATATATCTTGATGTGATCTTGGTATAGATCTTGATGATTATCTTGGATATTGTTGTCATAGATCTTGGTGTTTATCTTGACTGTTGTATAGTGTAGTATTGAATGAGAAGTTGACATGTAAGTAATATATCTTGTGAGTGATTTCTTTGATCAACCTAAGTATTTTCTTTGAAAACTAGTTTGGCAAGTGTTGATCATTGTGTCTTTGACCTAAGTGGCGCTGGATTGTTATTGATTGTTAATGACAACCTTTGACAGTATTGTAAGTGAATATTTGCTTGATATTTGTTTGATTTGTTGACTTGATTTGAGTGGAGTGAAAAATCCATTTGTGTCTAAGAGTTTATGAGATTGATTGAGTTTGACATGGTTAAGTCTTTTATCTTCTTGGCTGTGAGGTTATTTGGTTGAGGTATATCATGTTTAACTGTCAAGTATCCCTTGACTGTGATTGAGGTTGGTTGTGGTGTCATTGAGTTGAGTGTGATTGGACAGAGTTTGGTTAACAGTATGTGAAGTCTCTTGGTTGCTCAAATGTGTCTCTTGATGAACTAGGCCAAGTAAGAAGGGTTGGTTGACTATCAGAGCACTTGATTAGATTAACACAAGTATATGATTGATGTGGCACAGGTACACAAGCATCTTGGTATAGGTTGGTTCAGTTGAGCAAGATTGGCACAAGTTGCCTTATGTGGAGTTGGTTTGAGTCAGATTGGCTGAGTTGTATGAGTAATTGGTTTGACCCAGGTGGACTGAGTTTAGTGTGTAGACTTAGATTGACTGAGTCAGTTGATGTGAGCAACAGATTGATTGGTACAACTTAATTGGACAGGTTAATTGTATAGGTTGATGAGCAGTGTGATACGTTGGACATTGATTAGTTGATGAGTAGTGATCAGATGATGAGCAGTGGTTAGTAGTGGCAGTGGTTATGCCGTGTGGTACATATTATGGAGTATAGTACAGGTGTTGATTAGCAGGTCCATAGGATTAGTGTGGTTGTGGTTCAACAATTTCTATCTTCATATCAGGGTGGTAGGACGGGGCAAGGAAACAGGGTTGTAGCCTCCTTCCGGTTGTAGACGGAGAACTAGGGAATTGGAGCTTCCTTTAGGTTGTAGCCTGTAAATGAGGGGGTTGTAGCCTCCTTCCAGTTGTAGCTAGAGAATTGAAGTCGTTGTAATTAGGGGGTTGTTGCCTCCTTCCAGTTGTTGCTGGAAAACTATTACTATAAGGCTTCCGTGGTTTTTCCCCCAGGACTTGGGTTTCCACGTAAAATCTTGTGTACTGTGTATCATGCTATGCTTCTTATGTGATGATGATAATAATGTTGATGATGATATAATGATAATGTGATAATGCATATTATTGAATAAGCTGTTGATTGTTAAAATTGAAAAAGTAACAAAAGTTGCGCACACTGATTCACCCCCCCTCTCAGTGTACCTGGTGTGTCCAACAATTGGTGTCAGAGCAGGTCCTTCACAAAAAGCCTTATCAGCTTGAAGGAGATCTTTGACACACCATGGGGTTCTTAGTGAATGGAGTACCATTGCCCTGTGAGTCAGCTTATTACGTGATTTGGAAAATGAGAACGCAGGCTTATCTTGAGGAAGAAGGAATTGGTGTATGGAAATCAGTTGTTATTGGATATACACCTCCAAAGAAACTGAAAACAACAATTGAGAAGGAAGCAAAGAAAAATAATTCTATGGCTATGGAAGCCATCCTTGAAGGCCTAACAGATATCCAAAAGAAGAAGATAGGGAAATGCAACTCAACTAAGGAACTATGGCTTAGATTAGAACAACTCTACTCAAATAAAGAACAAGAAGTAGAGGTTATGGAATTAATGCTTGAAGATCTGATAGATATCCAAAAGGAGAAAATAGGAAAGTGCATCTCAGTTGAAGAATTGTCGTTCAAAATACCTCAGCTAAACTCAGATGAAGAACAAGAAGCAGAAGACAGCCCCATCAAAAGGTCAGTACAAAATCCAGGTAAGTATGAAGGTAAGGTTCTTGAACACTCTGTTTGTAATGCTTTTAAAGAGATATGTTTATCAGGTATAGAAGATAAGAGCCATTTTTTAGAATGCAATACTTCAGATTGTGATAAAAATTCTTGCACTCTAATTGTGATAGAAATTTAGGAGATATTATGATAGACAATGAAATTACTAATGTTACACGAGAAGTGAAAAATCTTTGTGAACAGAACCAGGTATTGCGAGAGCAATTGGACAAATATGAGAAGAGGAATCAAGAAGAATCTGAGAAGGCCACACCGACCATAATTGATCTAAAACTCCAAGTCGAAGAAGCTATCAGAATCAAAGAAGCCATATCCAACTCTTTGAAAGATAAACTTGAGAAGTCAACTACAGAAATTGAAAAACAACGAGAAGAAATTGTCAAGCTCAGAAGACTGCTAGAAGATAAGGAGGAAGAATTGATATTTAAACTACAAGACAAAGACAATGAGATAAGTACCTACAAGACTAAATAAATATTGGAAGAGAAGTTAAGAAGAAAACAAGAACTTGAAATCAAATCCTTGAAGGTAGAGCTACAGAAGGTATGTATGACAAACTTTGAATTTGAAAAGGACCTCTCAGAACTCAGAAAGGAGAATCATGTACTAAAAGGTCAACTGCAAAAATCCCATAAGGATGATCCGAATTCAAAAGGACATATGGAAGACAATATCTTTGATATGAACAAATAGGTAGAAGAAGTCAAGAAAATAGAAGAAGACTTAACGAGACAACTCCAAGAAAAGATAGAAATTTGTCAAAAGCAAGAATTGAAGATCCTCTCTCTGAAGGAAGATCTGGACAAAACAACTACTCAGTTAAAGACAATTTCAAAGATCGAGAAGAACATTGAAGAAAGTAAAAGCTCTATGGAAAATGAAGAAAATACTAACAATTATACACATATTCTCAAAAGATCCCATGATCAGCAAGAATCAAGAGAAGGTACATCAGAAAGAAGATTCTTTTCTCAGAGATACCCTATGATGTTCAATGTCTACTGTTACAAGTGCAATAACTATGGTCACAAAGCCATCCATTGCAGAGATCATGAAAAAATCACGGTAAGAAGAAATCTAGGTGAGTTTTCTGTTCGGTGTTACAATTGCTATCATTATGGTCATTTCGCAAAACATTGCAGGATGCAGGGACAAGTTAAAGTTTGGAGAAGAAAGCAAGTCCAATCGAATGACATGAACAACCCTCATCCGACTAAAGTATGGAGAATAAAGTTAGTAGATTGCACCATTGATCAAAACAGAAATGATGAAAATATTGGGAAAAACCCAATACCATTTTGAAGACTATCAACCAATGATATGAAGTATACAAAGAATGTGTAAAAGGAGCTATGTGCCTAATTATCATATTTGATATCAACGATCACACTCTTTTCAGTATCGTATAGTAGTTGATTCCAATAGTATCCTTGTGACATAATAAAAGTTCATCAAAATATCAACAATTTCTAATGATAGGGGGAGCAATATTGCGAAAGGAAGTTCTTATTGCCATTAATGCAAGGAACAAGAAAAGTAAACAAAGGAAGAGAAGTTGATGACAGGGGGAGCATGCCCTGAGGGGGAGCAGTATTGTCAAAGGATGTTTCCTTTGCCATTGATGCCAAAGGGGGAGAGAAGTTTTGTTGACAGGAGAAGCTTGTTTTGAAGAGGAGTTATGGTGTTATCATCAATAAGAAAGGGGGAGATTGTTGATTAAGTTGTCATTGATGCCAACAGTGTTTGGTCATTGATTCCATCTGTTGAGTGCTTGGTGCCCCTTGTGGAGCCCCTGAGGGTTAGTGTTTAGTTTGTGGTTGTCTATGTCAGAGGATCCCTTTTGACCTTGTCCAAGGCCAAGCTTGAAGCCCTTGGAGGCCTTAGAACAATGGCAAAAGCCCTGGTTACCCATTGACTTGGTCAAGTGCCCCTAAATTGTATCATGGTCCCATTTGAGTCCATTGTTGAGTTCCTTGCTCCTGGTTGATCTTTGGTTATTGGTCTTTGTGATGCTTGTTATGCTTGTACTTGTTTTGGTTTCTTGATTGGTTGTTGGACGGATAATGTGGCTCATGTGTGTAAGTCCCTTGATGTGTTGATGCTGGAGCCCATTGCTTGCATTGGATGGTATTGAGGTTGTTGAGTTCTTGTGGGGTCCTTGAGTCCACAAGCTTAGATCTTAATCCTCTCGCATGTGGAGACTTGGGTATTGGAACCCACACATATGGTGGTTTGATGTCCCTTGGACGCTATATGGTCATTGGCATGTTGTAGCCTTGTGATCATGCATGGCCCTCCTTGTTGATGTGAAGTCTGTGGATGTGAAGACCATCGAATCCCTCATGCCTTTGATGATGTCCATTGAATCCTTTGACCTTGGAACTTATGCATAAGGTAACATGGTCTTTGGCACCTTTGTGTGTGGAATCTTTGGAGCCATGAACAAATTAAAGAATTTAAGGGTATTAGACCAAGAATTTGCAAATAAACCCATCATAAGGAGATAGTCCTCGTCAAGCCATTTCTGTTGATATGTGGAGCATCTTCTAACTCCTTATGGTTGAAGAGATATGAATTTTTGAAGTTGGTGTACCCCACCTTTTTGGGTGAACTGACCAAACAAAAGAGAATTTAAATATTTATAATTTTGAATTGCATGTCGGCCCAGTTTGAGGTAGTAACTTTCCTCCATGACCTATATAAATAGAATATCAAACATTTCATTTGTTCATCAATCAATTATCTCTTTGGTATTTCGCAACTCTTGGAGAAAAGTGTGAAATTTTGTGGAGGAGAAATTTCTGGGCATCTTCACTAAAATTGACATAACTTTCTCATACGGAATCAGAATTACAAAATTCTTGGCTCGTTGGAAAGCTTGTTACGAGGGCTATGTGATGACATGATGTAGAGTTTATTTTGGTTTTTCTATTTTTTCATCATATTGTGATCTTCAAAAATGTATGGTTCATGCTTCTGGGTTTCTCTTGTGATGACACATGTCTCTCATGGATAAAGTTCATCTTTGTTCTTAGTATGTGAGCCTCTATATTGGTATATACCTTTGAATTCATTCAATATGTTATGGAGGCTATGGTGAAGGTTATCTTGGCATATATCTTGATGTGATCTTGATATAGATTTTGATGATTATCTTGGATATTGTTGTCATAGATCTTGGTGTTTATCTTGACTGTTGTATAGTGTAGTATTGAATGATAAGTTGACATGTAAGTAATATATCTTGTGAGTGATTTCTTTCATCAACCTAAGTGTTTTCTTTGAAAACTAGTTTGACAAGTGCTGATCATTGTGTCTTTGACCTGAGTGGAGCTGGACTGTTATTGGTTGTTAATGACAACTTTTGTCAGTGTTGTAAGTGACTATTTGCTTGATATTTGTTTGATTTGTTGACTTGATTTGAGTGGAGTAAAAAATTCTTGTGTCTAAGAGTTTATGAGATTGATTGAGTTTGACATAGTTGTTTAAGTATTTTATCTTCTTGGGTGAGGTTATTTGGTTGAGGTATATCATGTTTAACTGTCAAGTATTCCTTGACTGTGATTGAGGTTGGTTGTGGTGTCATTGAGTTGAGTGTGATTGGACAGAGTTTGGTTGACAGTATGTGAAGTCTCTTGGTTGCTCAAATGTGTCTCTTGATGAACTAGGCCAAGTAAGAAGGGTTGGTTGACTATCAGAGCACTTGATTAGATTTACACAAGTATATGATTGATTTGGCACAGGTACACAAGTATCTTGGTACATGTTCGTTCAGTTGAGCAAGATTGGCACAAGTTGCCTTATGTGCAGTTGGTTTGACTCAGATTGGCTGAGTTGTATGAGCAGTTGGTTTGACCCAGGTGGACTGAGTTTAGTGTGCAGACTTAGATTGTTCGAGTCAGTTGATGTGAGCAACAAATTGATTGGACAGGTTGATGAGCAGTGTGATATAGTGGGCATTGATTAGTTGATGAGTAGTGATCAGATGATGAGCAATGGTTAGTAGTGGCAGTGGTTATGCCGTGTGGTACAGATTGTGCAGTATAGTACAGGTGTTGATTAGCAAGTCCACAGGACTAGTGCAGTTGTGGTTCAACAGTTTCTATATTCACATCAAGGTGGCAAGACGAGGCAAAGAAAGGGGGTTGTAGCCTCCTTCCGGTTGTAGACGAAGAACTAGGGAGTTGGACCTTCCTTAAGGTTGTAGCCTCCTTCCAGTTGTAGATAGAGAATTGAAGTCATTGTAATAAGTGTGTTGTTGCCTCCTTCCAGTTGTTGCTGGAAAACTATTATTATAAGGCTTTTGTGGTTTTTCCCCTAGGACTTAGGTTTCCACGTAAAATCTTGTGTACTGTGTATCATGCTATGCTTCTTATGTGATGATGATAATAATGCCGATGATGATATAATGATAATGTGATAATGCATAATATTGAATAAGTTGTTGATTGTTAAAATTGAAAAAGTAATAAAACTTGCGCACATTGATTCACCCCGCTCGCAGTGTACCTGGTGTGTCCAACAGATAGAAGTATTGGTTTCTAGGCAGCATCGAGAGCCATTCTCCAGGAGATTGGCATCAGCCTGGGGCTGAGGACCTAGTCATGGACTAGGATGTTGATGTCAATTATTCTGCTCCAGGAGTAGACTACATCAACATGAGATCACCTTTCTCATGAAGATTTAGAAGACAAGTTGACCATTGAAAATGAAAGAGGACCCAGTGTAAAGTACTTAATGAAAAACCCTAAGGGTTCTAGAGCTCATGTGGACCATGAAGACCAAGAGGGGCTAGAGTTTAACTTAAGATGGTTTTGTCTAAGACTTCATGAGAAATTAGAAGAGGAGCTTTTAATGTTGTTTCCAAGACAATCAACGAATAATCCTCCTTATATATGATGATGTAGTTGAGTTGGCACATGTGGATCATGGAGACCAAGAGAAGGGGCTAAGGGTTTGGAAAAAGGTGACTTACCCATGAAGGGTGGGTTAAAATCCCAAAATGAACTTAAAAGGGCCCCAACTAAGGTATTAAAGTGTTAAAATCCCATAATGAAATTAAAAGCCCGCAACCAATGTATCTTATATTATTTGTTGACTCCTTGACTTATGGAAGTTACCCTTGGATTTACTCAATGATGAGATATAAATAAAGAACCCTCTCAAGAGATCAATCATCATTATTTTCTATCATTATCTCTGTCCTAGAATTCATTCTTGGGGTATTTTTCAGCTGCTTGTCATCTCCATCTTAGTCAAGAAGAATTCGTGTGGGGTTCCAAGCTGGAATGGCCTTTCTCTCTTCAACACCGGAGGTCCTATTCATGTGTAAAGGCAGCCGCAAGTCCTAGGGGTTGTTACAAGTTAGATTAGACAGAGTTAAAGGCAACCATGAACAAGATTGATGCTTGTGCAGAGAAATTAGGCCCTAAAGGGCTCATGGTATAGCCCTTAGGGATGGCGATAGGAGGAATCAAGCCTTAAGGGGTTGTTAGAGTCTGCGACCAAGAGAAAAAACCTTAGTGAGGTCATGAATCAGTCACTAGGGGTCTGAACTATCCCTTACAGGGCAACCGAGGGTTTGTATTAGCTCTAACAAGGCTGTCGAAGGTGTGTTTGAGCCCTAACAATGTTGTGGCCAAAAGAAACAAGCTCTAGTGGGTACGACAGGGACAAAGGCCCTAACAGGGTTGGATCAGGGTTGCCACAAGCAACCTGAGGCTGGATAGAGCCCAGGAGGGATTCGATTAGGCCTAAGAAGGCTGACAACAGGCTGTAACAGGCTCATCAAGGCCACTATAGTAGACTGTGACCCTACAGACCTCCCAAATCATTAGATCGATCCTCTAACATAGTGGATCGAGATTTTTGAGGAAGATGGAGGCCATAGCAGCAGCTTGTGGACCCCACAGTCCTTCAACTCAGCAGATTGGAGGCATCAGAGTTTGATGTTGTATTGTAGAAGCCTTACAATGGATCTAGGCACTCACAAACAACGCTCTGGAAAATCTTGCTCTCACTTAAGCTAAATAGGGCTATCATCATCTCAGCGTAGGGCTGACATCAACATCAAGGATGATGTCATTTTGAACAAGGATTACATCAGCTGAAAAGATAAGTACTTGGTCTCTCTGATTTTATTTACCCTTATGTGTGAGAAGGGTTTGATGCTCATGGTCACTTGATGTATAATTGTTCTTCTATTAATGAATCTATCATAAGAAAGATTGTCGGGTTTTTCCCTCAGGAGGAGAGAAGCTTTTCCCAGGGTAAAATTCATGGTGTCTACTATGCATGTTGATGTGATGTGATGTACTTACTTTCTGCTTTATTTAGTTTACTATTACAATTGCTTAATGTCATACTACTCATAAATATGGTTCATACTTTCATGTGTAATTATGTTAAAGAAATTAAAAAAATGCATTCATAATTACCAGCTTATGAAAGTAGTTAAAATTCAACAAGAGTCCTTGAAGACCATTAGAATTCTAATATTTAAAGAGATTGTGACCTTAATTCCTTGTTGAAGAGCGTAAGCCTCAGGTTGGTTGTTTGATGTTGTACCTAATCCCCATTCAAAACTAAGTTATTGAGTTCCTCGAGGATCAAGAATGATTCCCTTGGCACTTGCCATTCCGATATTGTTGTTGCCCGGAACTGGCACACGGGTGCCGAAAGACCAAACCACGGGCGCGCCGGCCCAGCGACAACCTCTCTCTCGAGAGGCCAATGTCACCACACCTTCTCTCTCCTTGCTTTAGGCTAGCTCTTCTCCAGCTCTAGGGGGGTTTCCCTAAGTTCGGATCTCTAAGGTAGGTGCAGCTAAGGGCAGGGTGATCTGAAGAGGCTGCCTTAGAGAAACTCGGGTAGCAGAAAGGAAAATAAGTCGGATTGATGGGTAGGAAGGGAAGGGAGGATCAGTCCTCAAGGGAAAGGCCAGTGCCAGTATTAGAAGGGCGAATGGAGTCAGAAGGGGACTCAGAAAGGCTTTGCGTTTTGCAGAAGGGAGATCAGGCTGGTCTGCTCCATAATCAGAGGCCAGGAGAATGGTAGTATAATTGACTACTTTCCATTACTCCCAGACCTCCAAGAACATAACGGCGACAAGCAACTTGGCAGCCGCAAATGCTTGCCCAACGTGCTAGATTGTTAGCCTTCTATGCTATCTTAGTCTACAACTCATGAAAACACAAGATTACCACTGAGAAACCCAACATGTCCAAAAACTCAACAATGAATTTCTTTATTAACTCTGGGGAAAAAATCCTCCCAGCCCTAAAACTTCCATCTTACAAATTGAAAAGGCCGGGCTTTATAAGCCAAAAAGACCTTTTCTTTTCAAAAAATAATAATAAAGTAAAAGGTGATTTGGGATCATACATCCACTATTCTCTCAATCAACCTTTACTTAACTACCACATTATTTAAAGTAGTCTTTTACTCTAACTTATACTCTAGCTAACTGATAATCAAAAGAATTTTTTTTTCTTTTAAAAAAAGAAAAACTTTTAGCTGCCCACGTCAAAACAATTGCTACGTGGGCAAAAGGTGGACAGTCAGCTGCTATAGTGGCCAAAAACGCTGAGATCACCCACCTGCGGAGCGCTCCAACAACTCAGTAATCGTGAAGTTGAGTGGGTTGCTAAATCAAATGGTTGTCCCAAGACCCCGACCATCTGTCAGTTGAACTCGGCGCTCTAAATGGAACCCGCTCTACCTCAACCAGCTGGGAGTTGGCAGTGGCCGTGACGATGTAATGAGTGATGGTTTCAGTGATCGGGACTAGTATCACGGTCAAACCACAATCAATTCCTCAATGCTAACTTCATGTTTATTGGCGGCCAACTTACTCAGCCGAAAGATTTCCAATGCAAACTGCTGATTTTATTCTTTGAAGAGATGAGACTCGGCTGCAAGCGTGGGTAGACGCTAGAATTGATAGTTTCAGTTCAAGGAATCGGCTGCCAGAGGAGTGTGGAGATAAGTATCCTTCAATTCGACTGCCAAAAAGAATTTAGATCTCCGATCTAAGGGTGAACTGCTCCGTGATTTTCTCTCTAGTCGGTTGCAAATTCAGTGTGGGTTCAGCATCCACGATTTCGGGCTCAAACATTCAATTGTTGTTAGCACTGCTCCAAAGTTTTCATGACTTGAAGCTTCCATCGCTCCCAGATCACAGATTTCTCCCCTCAGCTAACTGAAAAACGACACGAGGGCAATAGATGCCCATGCTGGATACCCTATGACGAACATTTACAGTGAAAACGTCACCAAACAAAACCGGCAGGCAACTTTCACGCTCTGTGTAGCTGTAAAGACATTTCCCCAGAGCTAATGTCCCAATGCCTTTGTTCCTTGATTTCAGTAAATATCCATGGCTTGATTAAGGCTCCTCGAGCAACCATGCATGTTGAAAGATTTGATCCATTCTTCAGATGTTCATTCCAGTCTATGTATGCCAAAATATCTCCATTTCCCACAACCTGCAGATCATTAGGTGCTTGTCTTGCACACTGGTAGATGTAATCCCATGTTTTTTGCAGGAAGAGCTGCCATGAAAGGTCAATCTTTGGAGAATTAGGTGTTGTACTGGAACGAAATTGTGTAAAAGATGAATGACTTTGCACAAAAAGGGCCCTATGAAAATGCACTCCATGGAGATCACAAGTGTTGACTAGCCGAGAGAGGAGTAACTGAGGTTCGCGTACGGACATACAGTGAAAGAGCACAACCTATTTTGACTTCATTTTGGAATTTCAAGTACTCTGATGTTGGTGGCAAAAATTTTCCAATATTCTACTAGAGCTTTGGGTATCACTAATCCCACCTCTAGTCTCTAGAAGTGCTTGTCTCTCTGTTCTTATCACATGTGAAAACCACTTTGCATATGCTTCCATGCTTTCAGGACAGAATCAACATTTCTAGCTTCTTTCATATTATAGTGTTTATTGTGCATTACATACGAATCAGGAATAACCTGTGCACAACCTAGAATATTTGCCGTTGCAAGCCCTTCCTTGAAGAGCTCTGGCAAGTAACCTTCTTCAGTTGCACTCCATGGATTAAAATATTCAGAATGTCCAGTTCCTCTGAGCCATGAATGACAGAGGGCCACTGCAAGGTCTGCATTTATATACTGATGATCACCAGCCAAACCCAGCTTTAGACTTCCAAGCATTCTGGGCTACAATGGCTATAGTACATGGAGAGGAATATAGTGGCCAACCATGCACATCCAAAACTGAAGCAGTAGCTTCTGGATTGTTGAAATAACCATCTTTAATAATGCCTAACAAAAGTGAAGCTTTTGCTAGCACAGAAAATGCCTTCTTCTGTTTCTCTGGATCAGGCATATATACCACAATAGATTGCATGGTCTGGAATAAAGCAAATGAGCTTGGAGTGATAGAAGGCCAATCGTGATTTTTTGAGGGAGCTGAATTGGCTGTAACCATGGCTAATAAAAATGCTAAGCAGAGGTTTGTATTGTCTTCTTTGCAGTCTGATAGGGCACACTGACTACTGTAAAAAATGCTCTGTCCTGAAGAAATTATGCTGCTATGCATGATTTGTAACAAGTCCAGAAAGGAGTTTCCAACCATGTGAAAAAACTTTGGACACCCCTGTCAAATTGGGGGTAACATCTGGCTCCATGGGGGACGTGTGCTCTCAGAGAGAGCACACGAGAACCTCAGATTCTCTGGGTATCAACAGACCCAAACTGAAAGAAAAATGTGATGGGATGGCTTCATTCACATCCCACACTTTATTACACAACAAAGAAGAATATACTGGAAATTTAAATGCTCATGGAAGAGCTTATTTTTCTTCCTACCTACCTAACTTAACATGAATCTAGACGCTGTCAAGTGTATGCATACAAGTAATGGAGCCATTCCAGCATTTTGTCAATAATATGATCTCTTCCCTTGTGTTTGGTCATTACCCAAGACAAAATCTCATCAAATATGTTGCAGATCTGAACTGGAAATGCCATCAAAGTATGGCTATCATAGAAAAGCTTATGCTGCAAACACAAGTCATCTTTCAAATCTCCAATCACATAGCACATTGGAGTGCATGCTTCATCAAGATAACATTGAAGAGGGCTTATATAAGCATTGGGCAGCCCTTCGTCAAACTTGATTTTGTTATCCATAAGACTTTCATGAGACATATCTGCAACACAAATGTTATTAGTATCAAAATATACCTGATGCAGCTTCTCATCTACATCATGAGGTTGTTCATAAGCTTGGGGCAGCTTCACATCTTCTATTATAGCTCTATCAGGGATCTCTTCAGCAATGTCTTCAACCAAGGTTTCTTGTACTGCTTCCTCAACCAGATCTTCCATGGTTTGTTCTTCATGAATCTCTTCCTCAAGTTCGTGATGGACCCTAGGGATGAGAGCATCATATTTTTTAGCAAGTTGCTCAATCTCATCTACTGTCCCATCGTGCCAACGGAGGAGAAACATCTCGAAAAAATTTGGCACTGAATCTATGGATTTATCCAACAAACCATTGAACCAGGTCATTGCATCATTTACCAAAGTTATGGCAAAAACGATCATAATTTCATCCTCATGATGAACATCAACATCAGCCATCAGTTTGCAGAAAGAGGCAATGTGATGGGTGGCTAAAACACCATCATTTCCATGAAATTCGGGAAGAATATCATGTATCTCAGGGTCGTAGCACTCACTAGGAAATCCATGGACTTTCGAGAAGTCCAGTGGGTCGTAAGCCTCGTGCCACATATCCCATGGTTCTTCCATAAATCAGACAATGCGGTACTTAATTTGAAAAGACGCGTTAAATCATACCTCATACCAAACTTGTGGAGTCACCAAGGTGAGCTTGAAAGCCTTTTGATGAGTGTGCTCACCTCTACACCTAATCGGATCTTCAAATCTGTAAAAGGACAAGGGCTCTATCCCTTCGTGGAGTCGCCATGTGAGAGGAAGAATCTGCAATGTAATCTCTCACAGATGTCAATGAAGCATGGTCTTCAAAATCCGGGAACTGGACTTTGTCCCCGACAACGGCGCCAAAATGTTGTCGCCCGAAACTGGCACGCGGGTACCGAAAGACCAAACCGCGAGCGCGCCGGCCTAGCGACAACTTCTCTCTCGAGAGGCCAATGTCACCACACCTTCTCTCTCCTTGCTTCAGGTTGGCTCTTCTCCAGCTCTAGGGGGGTTTCCCTAAGTTCGGATCTCTAAGGCAGGTGCAGCTAAGGGCAGGGTGATCTGAAGAGGCTGCCTTAGAGAAACTCGGGTAGCAGAAAGGAAAATAAGTCGGATTGATGGGCAGGAAGGGAAGGGAGGATCAATCCTCGAGGGAAAGGCCAGTGCCAGTATCAGAAGGGTGAATGGAGTCAGAAGGGGACTCAGAAAGGCTTTGCGTTTTGCAGAAGGGAGATCAGGCTCGTCCGCTCCATAATCAGAGGCCAGGAGAATGGTAGTATAACTGATTACTTTCCATTACTCCCAGACCTCCAAGAACATAACGGCGACAAGCAACTTGGCAGCCGCAAATGCTTGCCCAACGTGCTAGATTGTTAGCCTTCTATGCCAGCTTAGTCTACAACTCATGAAAACACAAGATTACCACTAAGAAACCCAACATGTCCAAAAACTCAACAATGAATTTCTTTATTAACTCTGGGGAAAAAATCCTCCCAGCCCAAAAACTTCCATCTTACAAATTGAAAAGGCCGAGCTTTATAAGCCAAAAAGACCTTTTCTTTTCAAAAAATAATAATAAAGTAAAAGGTGATTTGGGATCATACATTCACTATTCTCTCAATCAACCTTTACTTAACTACCACATTATTTAAAGTAGTCTTTTACTCTAACTTATACTCTGGCTAACTGATAATCAAAAGAATTTTTCTTTTATTTTTTTTTATAAATAATTTTTAGCTACCCAAGTCAAAACAATTGCTACGTGGGCAAAAGGTGGACAGTTAGCTGCTATTGTGGCCAACAACGCTGAGATCACCCACCTGCGGAGCGCTCCAACAACTCAGTAATCGTGAAGTTGAGTGGGTTGCTAAATCAAATGGTTGTCCCAAGACCCCGACCATCTGTCAGTTGAACTCAGCGCTCTAAATGGAACCCGCTCTACCTCAATCAGCTGGGAGTTGGCAGTGGCCGTGACGATGTAATGAGTGATGGTTTCAGTGATCGGGACCAGTATAACGGTCAAACCACAATCAATTCCTCAATGCTAACTTCATGTTTATTGGCGGCCAACTTACTTAGCCGAAAGATTTCCAATGCAAACTGCTGATTTTATTCTTTGAAGAGATGAGACTCGGCTGCAAGCGTGGGTAGACGCTAGAATTGACAGTTTTAGTTCAAGGAATCGGCTGCCAGAGGAGTGTGGAGATAGGTAGCCTTCAATTCGACTGCCAAAAAGAATTTAGATCTCCGATCCAAGGGTGAACTGCTTCGTGATTTTCTCTCTAGTCGGTTGCAAATTCAGTGTGGGTTCAGCATCCACGATTTCGGGCTCAAACATTCAATTGCTGTTAGCACTGCTCCAAAGTTTTCATGACTTGAAGCTGCCATCGCTCCCAGATCACAGATTTCTCCCTGTAGCTAACTGAAAAACGACACGAGGGCAATAGATGCCCATACTGGATACCCTATGACGAACGTTTACAGTGAAAACGTCACCAAACAAAACCGGCAGGCAACTTTCACGCTCTGTGTAGCTGTAAAGACATTTCCCCAGAGCTAATGTCCCAATGCCTTTGTTCCTTGATTTCAGTAAATATCCATGGCTCGATTAAGGCTCCTCGAGCAACCATGCATGTTGAAAGATTTGACCCATTCTTCAGATGTTCATTCCAGTCTGTGTATGCCAAAATATCTCCATTTCCCACAACCTGTAGATCATTAGGTGCTTGTCTTGCACACTGGTAGATGTAATCCCATGTTTTTTGCAGGAAGAGCTGCCATGAAAGGTCAGTCTTTGGAGAATTAGGTGTTGTACTGGAACGAAATTGTGTAAAAGATGAATGACTTTGCACAAAAATGGCCCTATGAAAATGCACTCCATGGAGATCACAAGTGTTGACTAGCCAAGAGAGGAGTAACTGAGGGTCTCGTACGAACATACAGTGAAAGAGCACAACCTATTTTGACTTCATTTTGGAATTTCAAGTACTCAGGTGCTGGTGGCAAAAATTTTCCAATATTCTACTAGAGCTTTGGGTATCACTGATCCCACCTCTAGTCTTTAGAAGTGACTGTCTCTCTGTTCTTATCGCATGTGAAAACCACTTTGCATATGCTTCCATGCTTTTAGGACAGAATCAACATTTCCAGCTTCTTTCATATTATAGTGTTTATTGTTCATTACATACGAATCAGGAATAACCTGTGCACAACCTAGAATATTTGCCATTGCAAGCCCTTCCTTGAAGAGCTCTGGCAAGTAACCTTCTTCAGTTGCACTCTATGGATTAAAATATTCAGAATGTCCAGTTCCCCTGAGCCATGAATGACAGAGGGCCACTGCAAGGTCTGCATTTATATATTGATGATCACCAGCCAAACCTAGCTTCAGACTTCCAAGCATTCTGGGCTACAATGGCTATACTACATGGAGAGGAATATAGTGGCCAACCATGCACATCCAAAACTGAAGCAGTAGCTTCTGGATTGTTGAAATAACCATCTTTAATAATGCCTAACAAAAGTGAAGCTTTTGCTAGCACAGAAAATGCCTTCTTCCGTTTCTCTGGATCAGGCATATATACCACAATAGATTGCATGGTCTGGAATAAAGCAAATGAGCTTGGAGTGATAGAATGTCAATCGTGATTTTTTGAGGGAGCTGAATTGGTTGTAACCATGGCTAATAAAAATGCTAAGCAGAGGTTTTGTATTGTCTTCTTTGCAGTCTGATAGGGCACACTGACTGTTGTAAAAAATGCTCTGTCCTGAAGAAGTTATGCTGCTATGCATGATTTGTAACAAGTCCAGAAAGGAGTTTCCATCCACGTGAAAAAACTTTGGACACCCCTGTCAAATTGGGGGTAACAGATATTATTTTTCTTGTCAGCAACAATGATCTAAATTAATCTTGATTTTGAAATTTACTTCAATATGCTAGGGGTGAAACAAAGTTTTTCCCTTTTTGTTTTGTGCATGAGATTCGTTGTTCTTGCCTACAGGACTAAATGACAACAACAATGAAGCTTTGAGAACAAATATTCACATGCTAACTTGCTAATAACTCCAAGGAAGACCAAAAGTAGCAGCCCTACAAACTCACACCTCCCCATAGACTGAATTCTCAATTGACGAGAATGCTAAAGTTCCAAAAATGTAAGTCTGATTATGAAACGACAAAATAGTTTCTTACCAAAAAACCCAATGTAAATAATATAAATATTCCATGAATGAAATATAATGTAAATTGATAAAAGATATAAGATGATATTTTACAATTACATTGCCTTGGGCTTTATAAGCCATTTTGCGCCTTTTCAATATAAGTCACGTCTTTTCACTTTTCGTAATTATTTTTTATTTAATAATTAATATCTATGAATATTAATAATTAATTTATGTTATGTTATATTTTTTTATATAACATTGCCTTCCCCTTAGAGAAGCTTTGTCCTTAAAGCTTAGAGAAGACAAGGCTTACGTTGTATTTATTGGTTGTAATGTCATCTCTCGACCCTTTATTTTGACATTTGATGAAATAATACGATACGAGTTACGAATTACAAGGAAAAAATGTCGCATCATCTGTGATGTGGCCCATCCGAGATCTATTTTTATTGGAGGTGATTGTTGATCGTCTTGTTGGATAAATATTCCTTTTTTCTACTTAGGTTGTAGATTTTGTGTTCTTTTGTTTCTGAATTTATAACCCCTTTGTTTATGTTCATTTTGACCCTATTGTTGGTCAAAATACGTTTTGTAGTTTGGGTGTCAGTAAGGAGTTCCTGTTGCTTGTTTTTCTGCTAGATTTACTTCCTTTTGAACTGTGTGATGGGAACCAAATTTGTATTCGCTTCTTCTTCCTCATCTGCAATTAGTTTTCCAGATAGTCTGGATGCTTCCTTCTGGATTTGAATTAATTTGTTCTCTAATAGATTATAATTATTCTGAATCTTCTCAAACCTTTCGTCTTGCGACTGTTTGTCCTCTTTTAACTTCTCGATTTGTTCTTCTAGTTTTTGATTAACCTTCATGGCAGAATTTTCTTCGTCCTTTCTCTATAATTTTTGTTGGAGAGCTTGAATCTTCTCTTCTAACTTTTGACTGCATTGAACTTTATCTTTTGCCTTCTTGATTTGCAGAAGTAATTTCTGATTATGATCTCTTAAACGAGAGATCTCTTCTTCTTTAGCTGCAATAATCTTGTCAAAGTCCTTCTGTATTGTCTATATTGATTTCTCAGTCCCCTGCGATAACATCTTTAATATTTTTTTGAAATTTTCAGATGATGCGACTTCTGATTTTGACTTCATGTTAATGTCTTGTAATGTGATTTTCTTCTTTTTGTAGGGAAATATTAGAAACTTCTTTACAACATTTAAGATAAAAGTCCCCAATGTTTCTATCCACGGTGATCCCAAAATTAGGTTACCGTCACTACTCCACAAGGATCTAACTATAAACTGCGAGATGCCAGTATATTCTCCAATGTTCCATTGTAAATCTTTTATTGCATATTCTTTGTTATTCCAAAAGTCTAGCCTCTCACCTATATTTGACTCCGGAATCCTAACTCATTAGCAAATTCATCACTAATATAATTATTGCGTTCGCTGAGAGCAATAGAAATAGTAATGTCTTTCCCTCTAATTGTTCCTTTTATTTGGAGTAACATTGAAATATAAGTTTTTAAAGGGCTAGGAAATCTTTTTTGTTTTTTGTCACGAGAATCCATTTTATTATGCTTCTTATCCCAAGATATATAAAAAAAAGACATCTTTTATCTTGTGTAGTATACTATACTCTTCAATAATTAATTTTTTCCCTTTAAGACTTCTTGTGTATTAAATGTAGATTGGGTGGTTGGGAAGAATGAATGTTACCCTCCCCACCCAAGTTCAAATCTTGGGGATTAATTTTATAAAAAAAATATTTTCTTAAATAGACTTGTAAAGCATTTTAATCCTAAAAATACGATTGATCATTCACTCTATAATTTAATTCTTTTTCCTTCACTCTATCATAAAACCTATTTTTATTAATGTAAGTGTTTTTTTATTAGAAAACCAAGCATGGTTTCGTAAGACACTGGGTTGTTGTTTTTTTCCCTTTTCTTCTTCTTATCCTTCTTCTTTTTACTTTTTTTATTTTATGACTTGTTTATACAACCACAATTTTAGGAAACCCTACGATAATGGTTAAAATCCATTTTTCACCAAGTGTAAACTATTAACAATAAAGTATTATTAAACTTTAATAACCAGACAAGGTTTGAATCTTTAGCCAAAAGCTGGACCAGAACGCCGCTCTGATACCACTGAAACGACAAAATCGTTTCTTACAGAAAAATCCAATGTAAATAATATAAATATTCCATGAATGAAATATAATGTAAATTGATAAAAGATATAAGATGATATTTTACAATTACATTGCCTTGGGCTTTATAAGCCATTTTGTGCCTTTTCAATATAAGTCACGTCTTTTGACTTTTCATAATTATTTCTTATTTAATAATTATTAATTATCAATATTAATTTATATCAATATTAATAATTAATTTATGTTATGTTATATTTTTTATATAACAGATTATTGCAGAGACGTCATTCTTTTGTCTTCTGATAAGTTATGGAATACTTGGGATAGATTTTTTTAAAATTAATATTAATAATTAATTTATGTTACGTTATATTTTTTATATAACAGATTATTGCAGAGACGTCATTCTTTTGTCTTTTGATAAGTTATGGAATACTTGGGATAGATTTTTTTAGCCGTCTTTTCAAATAATCCTTTAGATCGCCATTGGGATGGATATGGCTTCATTTGCCATGCTATCGACCTCCTTGTTACACCTTCTCATGATATTCCTAACCTCTTTGTTTAGAATTTTCTCAAGAGCATAATAGTGTTGTTGTATTAGTTGGCTAAGCTTAACGCTCTGAATACTATGTTCTCGTTTAAGGGCTCGCACGGTTAGCTTTGAGTCTCCTATACAGATGATTTCTGTCAATGAGGCTACTTAGGAGCTCACGCTCTTTCATACTTGCTAAGGCTTTTGCCATGTTAGATTGGATGCCTATATTCCATGTATTTACATATGATGATTTCTTCTTTGTTAAAGATTATTCCTCTTGAGTTTGCTAGGTTAGGGTTTCCCTTAGATGCTCCATTAAGCATTGCCATGTTAATTCTACTGTCGAGGGGATTTTGGAGTTCTCTTATGCTTCATGCTAAGTTGGGGTTATCATGGGCTACATCTCTTGTTTTAATGTCCCAGGCAAGGAACCAATTCTTCTCCTTTTACTCATATGAGCTTAAATTGCTTGAACCCTTGAAGTGGATGAGTATCACTTCTTTGACCTTAACAACAATTGAATTTCTTAGGATTCCCTTTATCATTGAATACAAGGCTATTCCTATTGAAATAGATTTCCCATAATATGAATCTTGAAGTGTTTCATACTACCTTTATTAGAAGTTTTCCTCTTAAATATCCTAGATATACTTACCTTGTTCCATTTTGAGAGAATTTCTTTGAAAGATGCATCTTGGTTGGTAATGGGAGAAGCATTTCTAGAGAAATTGTCCGCCCCCAAAATTAATTTGTAAATTCATATCCTAAGGAGAGGAGAGCCAAGATTCGCTCTTTGCTTTACATGGAATGGACAATTTTATTTCCCAATTTGTACATAAGTGGAACGATCCCAACCCAATAGCACAACCTAGGTGGCAACAAAGGTTGCTCATCATTGTCACCTCAACTCACAACCTCTCATTTTAGGCTTTGTCTTTAAACCTAATCCCAGGCGGTTATCCCAAGTTAATTGATTATTTATTTAAGTTAAGATAAAATATATGAAAATATTAGAGTTGATCTAGACTATGCTAAGCACAATATATAATGTAAATTTATCTCATGTGCTTAAAGAAAGCTTAAACATGTAAAATGATCATTAACTATAGATGTTCAAACTTAGCTTATGAATTTATTTATGATACTCAATAGCAATGCGTCACAAGATGTCTAATATAAACAAGACAAATTACCAAATCCACAAGTGAGATATAGTACTTAGCAATGTGTATCCAACTAAATCAATTATATTCTTGTCAATTAGGCATATTAGCAAGTGATTTAGAAATCCTAGCAATAACCACTTATGATACATAAATCCAAATGTCAACCTAAAGATCAGTAACCATTAACCACGATTTAACTCTAAGATTAAGACTTTTTAATTATTTGAGCTCGAAGGGTTAGAATAATTGTAAATTTCCTCCTTGTGTCCTATGATTAATTTCTTTGACATAAGGAAAACAAATTTCGGAAATTAATAAAAATTCACAAATGCAGAAAATTCCAGAATTTAATAAGCTAGGGAAAATTCACTAAGAATTAACACTTTGACTTGTATGATTTTTCCCCGCTAGTTGCTCCAATTTATAAATAATATATTGCTGAAAAAATGCATATATTTACAACAAAGTAATTCTTCTAAATTTAGGATAAAACAATTAATTTTTTATAATTAATAAATCTGAACTTTTTTCTTATTTCTTAGGCAAATTTCAGATTGCAGAAATTTTAGAAATGTCTCAAGAAAAGACTTAGCAAAATTGTCTAATCATGAGATAAATACCAAATTTCGAATTTAAAGATTTTCAACGAAGCACAAAATTTATTTTTATTTTTATAAATTTATTTTGTAAACTAAATTTGAAAAATAAGTTAAAACAATAGAAGTAATTTCCATATTTTTATTTGGTGCTAATTTTTCCAATAAAATATCAAAGCTAATAACTAAGGAAAATTTATCAAATTTCTGAATTTTAATAATTTTTTCTAGGAAGAAAAAATTCAGAAATAAAAGATTTATGTATGATTTTCAAGATTACCTAGTAAATCTAAGTGAAATGTAAATTATTTATTTATTTATGTATTCTCTTAGGGTTATATTTCACTAAATAAAAAGAAAAGAGAATGAAAGGAGATTTAATTTTTGTTTTATGGGTGGTTGCAAGATAAATATGAGAGACAAGTGCCTTACCTTTGGGCTATGGAGTTTGTTACCCTTCAAACTAGCAGTTAATCAACAGCTCAATGTGGTCTGGATGCTAGCGAAGGTAAGCAATGGAGTAGTCTAGGCCCAAATGTCACCACAACCCAACCTCTCAACTTCTTCGGGTAACTCTTAAACCCATGGGAGAGCCCTAAATGATACCTGCAAACATCACACATGCAAATACCTTTCCACAACCTTGTAACTAGATCAGTTCCCTATATGGAGTCAACAATGAATAATATCGACACATAAATCAGAATAAAGGAGCTAATTCAGTTTACCAATCAATATCACAACTTTCAACATACTTCATGAGAGGCTAAGTGGCCTAGGGTGCACCTTTTGGCCCAATCAGAGCTGCAAAATACTTAGCAGAATCCCTAGTTCAGCAAATTCATGCTTCCCAATGCACTAGGGAAAAATGGGACACCCTTCAAGATCTATGGATAAATCCACTAGGGCAAAATTGATGGGCTAGAATTCAAAGTTGCAAATATTTTAGGTTTGTGAATTTATTTGAATTTTTAGGTTTTTTTTGACAATATATGATTTTTAGGTTTTTCACCACGGTAAAAGAGGACATCCTCAGAGATTTGTGGATAAATCCACCAAGGATCAATTGTTGGGTGGACTGGAATTACAAACACACGACTATTTTTGGAGCTATGTATTTATTAAGGAATTTAGGGCTCAAGAATTTTCAGATTTTTAGGGTTTTTATGCATAAAATTGTAGCAAAAATAAAGACAAGTAAATTGATAAAAAAAGAGTAAATTAAGTGACAAGAAAGGGGATACTATTTTTGTCTCAATCCCTAGGGCATTGAGAGATCAATGATCAATGCCCCTCTCTTGAAATGTCTTTCAACACTTGCAAGCTAGGGCATCACCTAACAACCTCTAGGGTTCTATTGGTGAGCCTAACTAGGGAAAATGAAAAAGTCTAAGGCCCTAATAAGCAATAGAGAACTCTTAAGGAGGACATTTTCTTCATACAGAGTTGACAAAATGTTGACAAAGCCCTAACAAATCAACAAAATGCACCATAAAAGCACCATTTAACTAAGCTAGGAGCACAACTTACCAACATTCAACAAGGAGTAGGGAGAAAGAACTTAGGTCACACTTGTGCATGGGTTCTTTCAACTATTCTAGCATCAACCTTTAGCATGTGCAAAGTCAAGCCCTAAACATTCCATCATCCACCTTCACGCAAGAAAGAGCATCCCAAGAGAAGTGCACATCACATCAAAATCTCATAGAGTAGGAGAAAAAGATAAAAGAACATATTTGAATACTTGTCTTTTGATTTTACAATGAGGTGAGGATCTCTATTTATACTTTTTCATCCTCAACCTTTTAATTTTTTGACCCTACAAGTTTAAAATTAAATTAAATTAAAATTAGACTATTTTTAGTGTAAATTCCCCACAAGTTGGGAAACAAGCCCTAAAATAGACATAAAATAGCAAAATAGGCCTAACTGACTCTTCCCTTTGTGAAATAGTGAGCCAAAGGGGGGCGTCATGCCCCAACTAACCCCAAAATGTTGTTTATCCTTTGATGCTCCCCTTTGCAAGCTTGTAGGCTCAACTGTGGAAGGATGACATCATAGGCCAAAGAGCTAGAGGAGGGGTTTCTTTGTGTAGGAATGATGTCCAAGTGGGTGAAGGAGGTGTGCTATATAGGGGACAACAACCCTTTACAAGATGCAATCACCTTTGCATAACAAAACCAAGGTGGTCATGTGACCCAATGGGTCACCCCTAGAAGCCTCGGACACCAACCCATGGGCTTGAATCCTTGCATGGTGGGGACATCCAAACATCAAAGGAGCAATCAACTATGCCACAAAGCCAAGTACTTCTTAGAGTGAAGCCAAGGGAGCCTTCCATGACCAATCCAGGCGGACAACAACCCCTAATCCAAATATCCATACAATATAACCCACTTTGGCCTTTACAATAAAAATTAGACCCCTTGCTCTAAGGCATTACAGAGTCAACTGAGAAATTCTCCAATGGACTTGTTCTACACAAAGATCACCTAGGAAGAATAAGCAGTCAAGGCCTCTAACTCTTCCTAGATGTATTAGAAGCTACAAAATACAAATCACAAAAGGAGAATAAACATCTCCTCTACTTCTTGCTTAAGTGAAACCTTACACTATAAGGGGTTAGAATTGTAAATTTCGAATTAAGAACCCTATAACTATCCTCTAGGAAAAAATTCTAATTCAATCCAAGATAAAACCTCACCATTTACCCAATCTACTGAAACAATATTTCCCCTAAAGTAGATAAAGAGAAACAAAACACAATGATAGCACAATGTTACCTCAAATAGAATAATCATGAACAAAAACAATACCATCAACAATGAAAAGCTCCAAATATAACCTCCAAAGCCAAGAAAATTTTATTACAGAATGATGTCTTTACAAAGATAGCTCTCTTGTAACACCAACAACCAACAAATGAAATGAGAAGAGTGCTATCTCTATATAGGATGAGAAACTCAATATCTTCTTATTAAACAATTTTTTTTTCTTTCTAAAAGACTCAAAACCCTAACTAAATCCTCACTAAATCCTCTTGACATGGTAAACCAATAATAAAAATATTATTAAGTGGTTGAAAAAAGTTAAAAAGGAGGGGCACTAGCTTTAGAGTGTGAAATGACTTGCAAAAATGGGGGGACAATTTGGTATTAAAGGAGGGGCGAATTGGTTAGGAAGGGAAAACCGTGACTTTTTAAATGGAAGTTCTGGGTTTTCCAACTTACTTAATATTTATTGGATTTTCTATCCACGACCAGTCTAGATTTAATGGTGTTGAGATGGCATAATTTTGGGCATAGTCAAAAGATATGAGGCATCTCAGGTGTATTACATGGGGATATGTGAGACTGCATAAAAATATGTTGAAGGTCTCACATGAGAAGGGGGGACTTTGAGTTATAAAGTGAATGAATAATTAGAACATTAAACCCAAAGTTAAACTTAGGGAAAATGCCATCCTAACCTTCTAACTTATTTTTAACCAATAACACATTTAAATTATTGTAAACCATGTGCAAGAGGGACTCCTAAGACTCTTAGACCCATAGACTCTAACTTGACATTACATAAGTGTCCATGGTGACTCAATACGTGAGATGTTAACATTACATTGACATCATAGGGCTCAGGTGCTCAAATGTATAGCGAGTTGCACCTAAGAAATGTCCTCGACTTGGAGGATTTTCGAGTGAAAAGGCCTTGGAAGATTTACGATCATAAAGTTGTAAATAATCCTTGGTAAAAAAGGCATTCAAGAGACATTCCCTTTGTGCAACCGTCATAGAGGCGCTGAGTATATGTTGTCACTGACCCTTTACATACATAATACATCTCAATTACATCATTACATTACAACCTAAGAAACTGGACACGCTAGTTTTGGGCTACGTGTCTCGTGTTCGCATGTCGGACACGGACACGCTGACAGAGCGTGTCTGACACCTCTCTGCAGTGTGTCCTGTGTTCGGACACTCGTGTCCTGTGACTGTCACTACGTGTCCCAAAAATAGGACACTCAAACCGAAAAAAAGTTGCCTGGGCCCTCTTTAAAAACGAATTTTCACTTATATTTTGTCATTTGCAAATGTTGGGAGAGCTCAAAGAGTGGTTTTTTCTGCAGGTGAAGAAGATTTGAAGGCTTGATTCTGATTTATATTGAATATTTGTAAAAATTTGGAGCTATATGTCTATATTTTTAAATTTTAAGATATATAATTTTTTTTTAAATATATATATATATATATATATATATAACGTGTCCTATGTGTCCTGATTCCCGGGGTCACTGTGTCCGTGTCGGACACTCGAATCCCCATGTCCTTCGTGTCTCGTGTCCCCGTGGATTACAACATAGCCATGGATCACTTGATACAATGATTGTAGTATACATAATTGGCTTAGACAAGCCATACATTGAACTTTTTTTGGATAATCAACATCTTCACCCTTGAGTAAACACTATGCAATTTGAGGGGTAAAATTTGCTTCAATTGCAAAGCATGCTAGAACCCCAGAATCTACGACTTGTGATCTGCACATTCTCAACAAAAGGCCTCAACAGTTCCATGATATATAGAAATGAAGCTAGCATGTAATGTCAAAAATACTAACTAAATGAATGCAATGCAATATAACACAAATAAAGCAAACACATAAATGAAAGCTAAGCTAGTGTAGAATTGACATCCTACTATATTGCTCATGCTAAAGAGCTTATTCATTCTACCTTAATCTACTGCATGGGATGAAACAATGTTAAGTGAAATCATATAAGCAATGTAACCAATTGCTTATCTCACCAATGCTAAGACACCTTCCCTTGTGTTTGGTTACTAACTAGAACAAAGCTTTATCAAATGCCACATAAAGATAAACTGGAATATCCATGAGATGTAAGCCAAAATGTAAAATACGCTTATGAGAAATACCAAAATTATTAAAATCAAGCAAAGAAGAGCATGATTTGCCACAAGCATCCTCTATCCAGACTTGGATAAGGACTTTTGTTTGAGATGAAAAAAAGTACAATCCTTAGGTGAGGATATTTGCAACATATATCAAAGGAACATAGAATTTCATTCGTGACAATAAAGGTCTTATCATCAATTTCCAACTGAATTGGTGTTTTTATTACTTACAATGATTTTTAATAGGTCAAGGAGAGAACCTTGGAGGATTCTATTGAGGTTTGGGTGTTGGCTTTGCATGCAAGGCTTTGAAATCTATGGTCGTGTTACAACTTGACCTAGTAGGTATAGTTAACGCCCCAAAGAACACAACTAGCCCAACTATAACCTAGAGGTGTTACCACTATCACATCGATAACCACCTCTTTGCTCTTTTGGTTAGCTCTTCTCCAACTCAAGGGGGACTTCCCTAGATAGGATTGTTAGGATATGACAATGAGGGAAGAATGTGATTTCGAAGAGTTATCCTTAGAAAAACTTTAGTTCTTTGTACTACAGGTATGATAGGATTATGAAGGTTAGTGCGAATCCCCAAGGTGTATGGAGTCTTAGGATGATCCCCCTTAGTCCTTGTTTGGAAGTGTTTGACTGGAACCTATGCAAAGAAATACAAATTCCTAGCCGAAAACTCTTGAAGCTTCATGCAAAATTTACCAAGGAAGGGTGGCCTCAGCACTCATCTCCAATTTGTAACTCTAGCTTGTACCCTAGCCTATTGAAACTTGATTTGTAACCCCTCCAAAGATAGCCAAATCACAAGACAAGCCACAAGACTAAAATACAAAACAAACAAGAAAATGATTTCCCATTTAATCCACCCGAGAAGAATTACTTTCTTAATGAACCAGGTTAAAGATCTTACAATGCCAAAAGATACATGTTACCTCAATATTTAGCCATCAATAAAACTCAAGAGAAGAAAACCTTTAATTTCAAAATGCTCCATAAAGATATGTCAATTGGGATCCAAAAGAGAAAGCAAGAGCTCTCAAAATCCAACAATACAATGAATGAGAAGGCCAACCCTTATATAAATTGTAGCTCAATCTTATTTTACGAAATAATATTAATCAATGCCTAGATCTAGCCTAAGGTGGAGTAAACAATGCATAAAACTCCATGTTGAATATATGTTGTCATTGATGTCAAAGTGTCAAAGGATAAAAAATCAGATGCACCAAAGCCACATGAAAGCAATTATACCACCATGGCATTGGTCATAAATGGGCACATGTTTGTACAGATAGAAGAATATTGGATATAACATAGATGTGTAAATACTAGTTGTGAGACTTATGATTAAAGAGAAATAAAATTGTGTGTAAAAGTCCCACAAAGTAATTGGTAAGTGGTACAAAGATTTGTAAAGAAGCATAAGAAACAAATCGATCTGTGCAAAAGTCCCACAAGAGCGTTGGCATATGTGTGTCATAATCTACACAAAGATGATTTGTGAAATAGTGGCATGCCGACGCAGGTCTTAACTTGCTAAAGACGCAATCCAGTGGGATGTCATTCGAAGTTAAGGGACTTCACCAAGTGGACACATCTATTGAGTCAAAAAGATTATAAATAAGCAAGAGATGGATGAGGTGAAGTAAGCTTGTGGAAAATGAAGATCTGAAATAACTGTTGGACAAGCTTCAGAATTTTCTTTGGGGTATTAATGGCTCGTTGATCACAGTGAATATCTTTATGTATTGGAGCCGCAGTGCGCAAATAAGTCAGAGATGTACAACAAAGAAGTGTGCTAAAGATACCTGTAGTTGGATGTGCAAAGTTTCTGCTCAAGATGCAGATCATTGATTTACAGAAGAAGAAGATACTCGTATTTGAATGTGCGGAGTTTCTGCTCAGCAAAAGACGCAGACCATAATATAGATGAAGTCACTGAGCTTGGAAACTATTCAGACGGAAGACACAGATTGCACATATTTTCGTACATTGTGATTTTGGACAACTGACTGTTTAGATGCAGATACGCAGACACAAATCAAAGAAGGTGCAGCAGTTGCGGATTGTGAAGACAAGGTAATTCTATATTTTCGAAGTTTCTTATATACAATCATATTTCATATCAGGGAGGTCGAACGGGGCAAGTAGGGGGTCGTAAACTCCTAGTTGGTGTTGGAAAATACAATCGTGGTGTGGCAACATCCTTTCTATGGGTGCAGATAAAACTCAGGGGGTATTAGCCTCCTTCCAGTGGGTGTTGGAGAACAAACGAAAGTTGTAACTTCCACAATCAGAGAGCACGGTTTTCCACAGGTCGAAGCTTTAAGCTGCAAGTCGTAGTTTGCGCAGACAGACCGATATCTATTCAGGTTGGTGCTTGAAGATCGTGAGTTGGTGCTCGCGTAGATAGAGGTTGTTGCAGGTCGGTGCCAGCAACCTGCAGATTGTACTTGGGATCAGTACAACACTTGAAATGAGTGGGTTCNTTCATATATATATATATATATATATATATATATATATACACACATTTGTTCTCAAGTATTAGTGCGCTGTTTTGATTGTTATTGTGAATGCTGGAAAATTTTAAATCTGTGAAAATCTGCATAAGTTGAAATTGTACATATCTCCGCAATTACTGATTCACCCCCCTTCTCAATAATAACTTAATACTAACATTCCATTAACTCTAACAGGTCTCTAACAAACTCCTAACCAATGCATACAATAATGGTGGTCAAAGTCACTAGTACATCATCAAAGATACATAAGGTACCAAAGGGAGGGCACCTTCAACAAACATGAAACAAACTCCAAGAAAATACCCCATGTGCTAACCCCCAAGACTCTCAAAAAGCTAGCACTTCAAAAGACTGTTTCCACAAAGTAACTAAGAAAGTGGCAACTTCAGTAGGTAAGGCCATCCAAACAAACGTTAGCCTTCAAGATGAATAAAATATGGATAATTTACCTCTGGATCCATTCTATAGATGGTCAACCATCACCCATGGCTATGCCCAACTCATATCCCACTCAGCTCATGGTTCTTCTATCAGACAGCTCCACGTCACCACACATGGGTAAAAAGGGAAAACCCATTCACAAATCACGGCCCAAGCACATCTTTTCTTTAGTTGGTGTGAGCAAAGACAAGGTTCTAAGGATGATATTGATTCTCATAGTACAATCAATGAAAAAACTGGAGGCAACCACTTGATTGCAAAAACAAACAGCAGTGAAAGGCCGTGATTTTAGATTGATCTGGATCAATGCTCTTATCATTGCCATGGGTGAGCCTTATAAGTTATTTTAGCTCAATTAATCCGCCTTAGACAAGCTTGGGCACTTCTGACTAACTCCTTTCATTGTTCAAATTTCCTCGGTACTATTTCGGAACATCCATACTTACGATGGAATAAGTAGATAGAGCAACATCATGCCAACTCATCAGGATCCTTTGTCCTGTTGCTCCTATGATAGACTAGGAGGGACAAATTGCCTTTTGTGGTAACCTTGTCATGGATTTCCTGCACCCATTGCTTAAGAACACTTGTTGGACACATAACCAAAGTACCAGCAGATGGTGGCCCTTTCTTCATAGAAAATGTGTTTTCTTTCCCCTTAATATATTCCTCCATAGAAATATCATTTGATCTCTCTTTCCAAACATGTTGCCACTACATTGTCTTCATCTAGGTTTACAGCAGATGTTTCAGCTTTCAACCTTTGAATCTTCCCGAAGAGATCTGTAGGGAGGCCAAGCCCCTGATCATCTGCAAGAATACCACCAGCACAGTGCATGCTGTTTGTCTCCTGTAGAACCATCCAAGGCAATGCAATCCTCTGGTGCTTAAGCAACAGTACCGCCAAAAGACCATCATCAGGGGTAGATTCCACTGATTACTTTGCCCAGAAACTGCATATAAAGATTCATAGATGCCATCCACAAACACTACCCTTAATGCCAAGCTACTACAGGAAAACAATATATGCTGCCTAGACTTATCCCTTTCACTGTTGTTTGCTACATGATACACCCAGAGATGGTAATCAGCTTCATTTGACTGTTTCTTGATGGTCTAAGCATGCCTGATAATGCTCAGAACAGCCCAGATCAGAAGAAGTATGATTCTATTGCCGTTTGAGGTCAAATACAGGCCTTGAATAGACCCACAAAATTCAGGAAACAATCCAATAATCCCAACTGACCACCATGCAAATATGCGGCAACAGGTTGCAAGTTGGACCTAGCTTATCTTCATCTTCCATTATTATTAAAGCTAGGTGGAGGGAAACCTGTAGTTTCTCTGATACCATTACCATGTATTGATATCCCTAGCACCCTATAACGACAACTTCATACATGTGTAGAAGGAACTCATGCTATCGTGCAATGCAAGCTACTTAGTGTATAGGGGGTGATCATTTTTCTAATTGGGGACCTTGAGTGAAGGAATGAAGCATTCCTAACAACAAACCTCTACTACGACAAAGGGACACAGAATAGTGGTACTTGATATCCATTGTAATTGTCTATATGGAAAAAATCACAGATGGTCTTGGCTCACTAATCTATTGCTCCACACCCTTAGCATGATCATCACCACTTATATAAAGTGAAGAAAAGTTCAATTGTTTGGTTC
Source organism: Pseudotsuga menziesii (assembly GCA_001517045.1). Lineage (NCBI taxonomy): Eukaryota > Viridiplantae > Streptophyta > Pinopsida > Pinales > Pinaceae > Pseudotsuga > Pseudotsuga menziesii. Next base: position 286,448 of record LPNX011097524.1, on the reverse strand, counting down.
ACTAATCTATGGCTCCACATCCTTAGCAGGATCATCATCACTTGTATACAGTGAAGAAAATTTCAATAGTTATATCTTATGGTACGTATTATATCCATGTCACTCATACAATGCCATTGATATTTGTATGCAAGTCACCTGCATAGCACCAATCAAATTATTGTATAAAGGTCACTTGTATGCTGCCAGTCATATTTTTGATGGTCACTTGTATGGTGCTACTTATAGATTCATATTCAGGTCGCTTATGTGGTTCATTTTGTGTGCAGGTTAGTTATACGACACAAGTCATACTCTTTATATAAATGAGGAGATAGAATTAATAAACATACAATCACCAATTCTAAGGCCAAAATTCAGGTTCATCATGCTGCAGTTATGGAAACAATCATTCCTTTTTATAGAGGAGAATAATAAATGTAACCATCGGGAGTTATTCTCTTTCAAAAGTAAAAGTTTAGAGAAACTTTATCTTAATAAGAAGCTGAAGGCTTTATCTTGTCATAGAGTAACTAGAATCAAATTCTATTTGCACCAGCGCATCATTATTTTCACAGGACACCCAAAATCATGGATCATATATTCATATAATTGCAAAAATTAGGACTGTTCAAAGTTATGGGTTGAAATTTCTCGCACTTCTGGATCTGTTAAAATGGAAGAGAAGTGCGCACAGTATTTGAGAGAGAGAATGTGCAAATCGATAGGAAAATAGGGTGACTGCACAAGGTATAAGTTATAACTACTAGTTTATAATCCTCCTTGGAAAGGTTGACCCATTATAGGGATGGGATGCAATAATTATATGTTGGCTGACCTTAAGTGGTATGGTGGTGACATAGAATAGTTTTGTCTTCATAAATGTAGGCATATATCCCATTTTAAGGTTTCACAACTTTGTCCTTTTGCTTATACCTGATATAAGTGGAAGTAATAAGGAAGCTTATTTTATATGGAAAAAAAATGGTGGATATTTGGATTTTAAACAAGATCAACAAAAATGTTTTGAAAAGATGAAAAAACTCATAGGAACTACAATGTAGAAAGTGGTTGAAAAGCTGAAATATAGGAGGAAAGTTGCCCCATAGATAAAAAGGAGCTGGAAATCCATTTACAAGCAAGCTACAAAAAATGGCAAATGGAAAGAAAACACTAAAAGGAAACAACAATACTACAGAGACAACTTCAACTGGGATGACAAAACCAAGTACAAGAATACCTGAAAATAAACATTTTTCGGTGAGGGAAACCGAGACTAGCCCAATGAAGGACAACCTCACATAGGATAAGCTGCGAGACATGAAGATGGAATGAATCAAAGTAGTAGCTAAGTCACCTGACACGAAGACACGGGACACGGAGGACACGGAAAAACGAGTATCCGACACGGACACGGCGACCCCCGGAATCAGGACACGGAGGACAAGTTATATATAATATTAAAGATATATATATATATATATATATTATACAAATTACTGTAATAGAGAAAATATTGAATCTTGATAGTAGATATTGATCAATGTTACATCATGAACTTCGAAAAAGATACATCAAAGATTCAAACACCAATACCATACAATTTTACAAATCAATCAAACTCTAGATAGTAGAGTCTAAACTCTAGATAGTAGATAGTAGAGTATAAACATACTAGGGCAAGCCTCTTAAACACTTATAAGAGAATACC
>LPNX011097524.1:238175-284309 GCA_001517045.1 Pseudotsuga menziesii | reverse complement strand
TATTTTCAGCCTGTTAAATTGTTTACAGTGTGTTTAAATTGTTCAAGAATTTCCTAGAAATTGTTCATTAAACCAGCTTGCTGTGAAACAAGGGTTTTCACTCTACATGCACAGTCACGTTATGAGTCACGTTATGCCATACCCCTAAACAGCGAAGATTTAAACAGCGAAAAAACTCCTAATTTCATCACTTTTCACAGGACACGTGTCCTAAAATCAAGACACGTTACAAAAGAGTGTCGGACACGCGTTGACCACGTGTCCCAGGGATAAGACACGTTTTGACCACGTGTCGGACACGTACCGTAGCGTGTCTTCACGTGGACACCGCGGGTATGGACACGTGGGCCAGTATGGACGTGTCAGGTAACTTAGAGTAGTAGGAATGCAGAACATGCCAAGTGTGTGGGAAAAGGGATGTGGAGACTTAGCAACACTTCCTACTCCATTCTGAAGTATCTAGCCACATCAGGAAAGGGACAGCATTAGATGACAACAGCTGGGATGCAGTTTTTTGGGAATCACAGGTAGAGAGCATGACAAATAGATTATCCAGAATCATTTTCTTTAGGGACAGGATGCTGCAAACCAACCCAAATGGGATAGGTGATCCTCCTCAGGGGCTCACCTAGATTATCAACAACTTTATTGATATCTATGCATGGAATATTGTCTCTTCCTCTTCTTCTTTCTCGCATTTTGGCTATAACATCATGAGACTTAGTTATTGGACATAAATGTGGTAATCAAATACTATGTTGGTCCTTCCTCTCTCAAGGGTTTCATTCCTTTCTTCTATAGCTTGGAGGTCATACACTTGCTTGTTGTATTGAAATGGTCTCTGAGGTTGATATTAAGATTGGTGGTTGAGGTTCTCTCTATGTGGATGTTTTGGTGATATTTATTGGTTAATGTATTCTAAAACCCTTGTGGTTGAATGTTGACTTTGTGGATCTTCTTTTATTTGATTAACAAGTGAACTTAGAAATGATAAGTTGGTGGAGCCACAGGTTAGTGAGCTAGACAATATGATCTTTATTTGCAAGAAATAAAATGATGAAGGCCAAGTGGTGCTTACCATATGAGTTTTGGCTGCATGGGAGGTTTATTGAAGGCCATATTCTACTACATTACTCAAGGGGTTAGTAGGAACATTGATAACCACTGTCTCGTGGACCTATGGGTGCATTGAATCATAACTTCTTTCAACAAGTTGTCTCAGACTCTCAGAGCGTTGGAAAAGATGGTCATCTGTATCCCTTCCTAGTCTGCAATCAAGTTTTCAAGTTCATATTTCTCAGAAGTCTGTCTCTTTAGTTCCCAGTGCCCACTCTCTTTAGGAGGATATGCTTACTTTTCAAGCTATAGCCTATGATAAGATTTCACATAGCACTGGACAGTGTGATGGGATTCTAATGATGACTTAAGGGTTTCTCACCTTGAGAATTGTTTTTGCATTGCCTCAATTGGTAATTTGTACTAGGGATTTAGACAAGTAAAATGGAGCCTGTTAAGTTTCAAGTGGACATACAAAACTCATAAGGAATACGTTAAAGTTTAATGACTCATAAATCATATTATAATAATAATGATAATAATATATTGTGTAGGCATACAGCATTAGCAAACTCCTCCAGTCAAATACCTAACTATACTGGTAGAAAATCAAAACACAATTTTCACATAGAAGCTGTTGTTCTAACTTCTAATGACTTATCACGAGCTCTCATTTGCATTGACCTCTTAAGAATGCACTTACTCATTTTGCAAATATAACACGAATGAGGAAGTACTTTCAACCTAAATAACTGATAAAATATTAAAAACTACCTTCTAGTGACTAAGCTTCCAATTTCACAAATCATAGCTGTTCTAAAGTAGTTTAATCAAAGTCCTGTATGCAAGTAAATGAGAAACATGGTTTAATTGGATAGAGTCAAGTGCATCAGGTATAGCAATTTCAACTAGTGAAACTATTCTGTATATGCTTCCGTCCTTTCTTCGGTGTGATTATAAGCTTGAACAAAGGTGCTGTGAATTTATTTGAAGCTTGAGCTCAAAAACAACTATATTGAGATCAAACAAACCAAAGGAATGGAATTGATACTCACTGTATGTACGATGAATTGATGTACACTCAACCATAAATGCTCACTTTATTAAATCTCCATTGCTGGGGAAATATTTCAACATTCGCTGATTCCTTTTTGCTGAAGACTATGTGCTTTTAAGTGATGGACTGTATGCTATTATTTGTTCTGATTTGTGAATTTTTTCCCATTTGAATTCTGTTCCTTTGGTTGGTTTAACTTTTTGGATTTTAAAGAACCTCATTTGATCTAGTAAGTTTTGATGATTGCAGGGAATGTCCCGTGGACTTGAAAGAATCAATTACCAGTTTAATTTTTGCTGCTCCTAGATGTTCTGATATTCCAGAACTATTGCAGGTCCAAAATTTGTTTCTTACCAAGTATGGAAAGCAATTTGTTGCAGCTGCTACAGAACTACAACCAGATTGCAGTGTTAACCGAATGGTTAGTCAGCATAATATTAGCACGTTTAATGACATCATACTTGACATTTGATGGGAAGTTTTGATCAGTGTGTGTTGGTATGCACAAAATAAAAATATTCTTATTAGCTGCAGATATTTATGCCTCCTTTGTTAACATGTAGATCATTGGAAAACTTTCAGCTTGTGCTCCCACTGCTGAGGTGAAATTAAAGATAATGAAAAAAATAGCTGAAGAACATCAAGTAGACTGGAATTCATCTATTACAGAGTCTGAATTCTTCAGACCACAAGAATATTTGCTGGTGAGTTCTAAACTTAAATTGATGTGTCCTTTGTAGTTAACAGTATTTGCTATATTTAAAATTTATAATCTCCAAAGTCAAACTGCAAATGTGATATCTGATTTTCCTTTTTTAGGATGGACCAATTCATGTTGTTACTCAGACAAATGTATTAACTTCTTACGAGGAAGAAGATGAATCTCACTTTACTCCAATCAAGCTTCCTAACAACTCTATGACATTAGAGACAGAGTTAATTTTTCCAGTTCCAAATGTTCCCAAGCAGGAAATGTCATCGAGATCAAGGGAAGCTGTTAGAAGTCTTAGAACAACTAGGTTGCGACATGCATCTTCGGCAAATCTAGCTTCACAAGCTGTGCCAGAAAGTAATCTTTCCAGATTATGTCGTAAAACCGTTTTGCAGATGAAGCCTATTGGATTAGATATTCCAGTTGTCAATATAGGTTCCCCTGTCTCATCACCAACATCATCTGTTTGTGCTTCTGGTGATATGCATGGGAAGAAGCAATTTGTCCCATTTTTTTCTCTACCAACATCTCTCACCAATCTGGAAGAAAAAAAGGGGGTATATGAAGAGTCTCCATCAAGAGAAAATGCTCAAGGATGGATGCACTTTGAGGATGCTGTGGTTGCTGCACAAGCAGCTGCAGATTCTGCTGAAAGTGCAGAAGCTATTGCTCATTCTGCAGCCGATCTTGTAGCAGTTAGAATTTCTGAGTTGACTGCAAATGCTGGTTCTGGGTTTGTTGAAAATAGTGAGGAGATGAACTCCTTCAAAGGCGAGAATAATGAGAACTGTCATTTGAACAAACATACTGAGTGTTTTTCTGGACCATCATGCTGCCTTGAATCGAACCACTATCTTACCTCTCGAAGACAGCAAGAAGCTGATTTTGATTTGAAAGGAGAAAGTGGAGAAAGGATTTCGAAAGGTGAATCAGATTTGGATGCACGGAAGTCATCGTTTGAGACCATGAATCCTCATGATGTAGGTATTCACTTACAACCAGATCCCCAGGATTCTGCTCATAGTCATCATGACTCTCCCAGAAAGGTTCTCTGCGATCCTCTAGATAGAGTTCTAGAGACACTGACATTTTCAACAACTTGCACAATTTCCATCAATTGATGATGTCTCAAACTTTTCCTACTTAGATATATTTGATGCTCAGAACCCATCATCAAATTCTGTTCAAGCAGAATTCAAAACCTTGAGATAATTCTACAAGACCTATTAAATATTCATGTGAGACATCTAATGATGATAATAATAATTTGACCGCTTGGTTGAATTCTATGAGGATTAGGCATGTCTTGCTCAGGATGCCCAAAATACAACACAATTTTTTTGTTTCAGATTTGTTTTATGGAAGCATGAAAAGTATGCTTTATGGGTATATACTGGATGGTGCTTGATGCACTGCATGGAATAAAAAATGCACTGAGCCTGGTTGAAATTTCAGATGTTACATCTTTGAATTTATGATCTCTAATTTCAAGAAAATGCAGAAAGCATGGCATGTGCTTGATTTTGCCCTTGGGGTCATACTTGAAATTTAACACCACATAATTACATAATTCTCATTATAAAGTTTAAACCTTGTTAATATAATATTACTCATCAAAGTAATTCTCAGAAATGATATAGACAACAATCAACATCATGTGAATTGCAGTTAAGGCGATTGAGTTGTGAATATAGTAGGTATATTTGTTTCAGGATCAAAGCTCTGTTATTTTTTTCCCCATCCATAAATTTGAGAGGTAATTGGATCAAGTATTTGCAGATAGCACATTCAAAGATTTACTTAGTTTATGCTCTATCCAGAAATAGAGCATTAAGGTAACATTTTATATTTCTTGGGCACCAATGTAAAAACAATAGTCAAGGTAGCCAGGGTTTGTGGGTGCAGGTGCAGGGACATGATTGATATTTTTGAAATCAGGGTGAGTGGGCCTTTCTCTCTCTCTCTCTCACCCAACACACAAATAATATGTAAAAATTCCAAGGTAGCCAGGTTTTGTGGTTGTAGGTGCAGGGATGTATGATATTTTTGAAATCAGAGTGGGTGGGTGGTGGGCCTCTCTCTCTCTCCATCCAATACACATAATATGTAAAATAAAAAAAGGAAAACCCAGACTATGAAAAATAGTAAAACTCAACATATCATGACTTAAATCATAAATCACAAGAGTTATAAGTCAACATTTTATGTTAGATTCAATGTGTAAAAGTTTTAAATTCAGAATGCTAACATAGAACTGTTGCAAAATTATCCAGATATCAAAATTTCAGAAAAATCAAATTGTAATACTCAAAACATGTTCAAATAATGTGTTCATAAATCAATAATGCCAATGCTATCCTCTAGATCCTTGGTCAAGATACTCTCTAAGTACTCGTAACTCAAGCTCCGGCTCCACTATTGGGTTTGTAACTGTTGGCAATATGGTTCAGTCTCCTCATCACTGTGTATTTGTCCACTTATTAACCTTGCACCAAGTTTCTTTTCAAGCAATAAGTTGAAGGGTAATATGAATGAAAATTAGGGTTTTTGCTCCTAAAACTCATGATTGGTTTATTTTCACTAAATGAATATAAACACTAGTACTCTAATTCTCTCCCAGCAGGGAAAGGTCGAATGATTGGTTTATTTTCACTAAATGAATATAAACACTAGCACTCCAATTCATCTCAGGGCAAGGAATTGGCTATTTGTGAGAGCCACTGCTTAGCAATGGTTTTTCTCTCTGGGGCAAGAGTACCATGAAGTGTCCACCAACCTATTGCATCCCTACAAATATGCACATCATATAAAGCCTTGATTTTGCTGAACTTGGATATTTGTAGCTTCCGCTCTTTGAACCAAACAATTTTTCTATAGATTGGAATCTCTTAATGGCTATTTTATTATTGGAAGGAGTCCTACTTCTTGTTTGTTCAATATCATACCATTTTTGGATTCAAGGCACAAAATTCCATATGAAAAGGTTTATTTTGTTTATACACTACCGATGGATAAATTTTCTAACTCTGAATATTAGTGGGGTTTCTTGTTTATGATGATTGTAATCCCCTATCAAACATAGTCAATGTTTTCTTTATCTCACTTGGGCGTTATGTATCTGCATAGCAGATTATATTATATATTGGTTTAACGAAACCAACTGCAAATATTACATCATGATGCCCATATGCCAACAATAATAGTGGTACACAGTCCCCTTTATCTCCCGTAGTGGATGGAGAATAATGTAGTTTGAATCTAGTTTTTGTTGGTTTAAACAAATACACCTTATCAAACTTCAAATAAGTGCCCTGTGACTAGTGCTGGTTAATATAAATAGCTCATTTTGTCTTACATATCTAAATAACTTGACAATTTGATCCACAAGGGGCCAATTAGTAAAAAATGGTCATAACCTTTCGTTGACGAAGCTAGATGAAATAGCCATTAACAATGTGATCTGAGGGGACATAAGAGAATGTTTGAAACATACACAGCATTGAGAAAGTAGGGAGGAAAGTGGGGCCAATAGAAAAAGTAATCTTTTACCTCGACGCATTTACCTTGAAAGGTGCTAATTTCATTGACATAAATTAATACTCCTCCATAGAGAGTCAAAAGAAAGTGAAGACATCATTAAAGATTTTTTTTTGGCTAGGGTTAAGATGAACCCCAAAGACATTATGCTAGAATGGCACCAAGTCGACCAACAAACACTTGGGAAAAAAGAAAATAAATGTCCCCTTGGACATGTTGTAAGCACAAAAAGAGAGGATAACCTCGGTTAAACTTGCGAGTTTGGAGTATTTTTCCCTACAAATTCTCTACAACGTGCCATATCATATATGCCATAGAGGAGGAGTATTTTTTCATTGTAAAGGCCAAGTTGGGGCTTGCTTATGTAAAAGTGTCGGTCTAGTGGGGATTAAGACCTGTGGTCTGGGCATGGAACGTCCTCTTGGTTTTCATTTCAAGGAGTGTTGGCTTAGTGGCTCTACTAACTGCCCCTTGATGTGGTGGAGGTCCACCATCATGTTGGGCATTTATGCTCTATATTGGCGTCCGATGCTTCTTGGAATGGCCCCATAGGAACACATGGCTTAGGGGCTACCAACCACACTTGTGTTTATTCTTTGTACAGGTGATTGCACGTGTAAGAGTTGTCATACTCGTCTCAACACACCTATGCCATACTCACTTGGACCTATTTTTGTCATGTATTAACCCTCTTTGCACAATCATGCCAAATTGATGATGACATCATACTTTTGAATATGTCGTACTACCTAAAGGAGGAGGGCATTGAGGGAAAAAACACATCGTTGGGGTTAGTTGGGGCATTACACCCTCCTCCCAAGCTCAATGTTTCATCAAATTGTAACAATTCATCATTTTTGTTATTATTTTATGTCTTATGAGGTTTAGTCCCTACCTTGTGGGTGACAAACCTTAAAAATTCATTGAAAAATCATTTAAAGTCATTCTTAGACATTTTTAGGTAGGTCAACCTAAAAAGGAGGTTTTAAGTTATCCTAGTCACATAGAAATAAGACTAGCCTCCCCATTTGTAACTGAAGATTATGGGACCAAATAAAATCATTTCTCTTTTTCTACTTGTCTATCTTGGCTAAGTGGTGCGCACCTCTCTTCTTGGCATCTTGGAGCTTCAATGTGGTATTTTCTTGGTGTTTGAAGGTTGATACTTAATCTTGCAAGGCTTGTCTAAGAGAAATAATTCCTGAGAGGGTTACACTCTTCTTCTTTGCTCTTTTTTTGTGGTAAGAATATTTGTTTCTTTTGTCTTGCATCAAACACAACCAAGGTAAGAGGTAATTATGATTTTTATGCATAATAACAGTGTCTTGTGAGTGAGACATCCATTCATGGAGGGTTTCTTTTGTTAGACCTTTGGCACATCTCTTTGCCGTAATTAGGTCAAGACCAACACAATTTAGGGTTTCTTGGTTTGTCCTAATTCATCAAAATTGGATTGCCAATTCTTGAGAGGAACGTTAGCCATGATTCTTCGGTGGCCTTGTAGGGAAGAGATTTAGGTCTTTCTTTCCCTCATCTTCGCTAAGAATCTCTTTTATCAAATTTAGTTATTATATTTTGCAAAAATTACATAAAACACAAATATAGTAAAAAACCTTAAAAATTTCATATTTTTGCAAAAAATTCAAAAATATTTATTTTGTGTTCTAGTTATCTTAATTCTAATTTTCTTAAGTATTCAATTGCAACAATGAATTTCAGATATTGATAAAGTTTTGTAAATATCCAAAAAAGTTAAAATATTGCAAAAACGTCAATTTTTAGTCCTAAAAGTGTTCTAAAGGAGGTGACATTATCCCAAGGATAGGTAATGTTAGCCAATGTTTCACGACTCGGACTCGGCAAAGACTCAACTGGTATGTGACTCGTCAACTCGAGAAAGACTTGGGACAAACTCGATAAATAGGAAAAAACTTAAAATATGGTAAATTTTGGACACAAAAAAGAGGTTGATGGTATTTCCAATCCAAAGGAGGTGACATTATCCCAAGGATAGGTAATGTTAGCCAATGTTTCACGACTCGGACTCGGCAAAGACTCAACTGGTATGTGACTCGTCAACTCGAGAAAGACTTGGGACAAACTCGATAAATAGGAAAAAACTTAAAATATGGTAAATTTTGGACACAAAAAAGAGGTTGATGGTATTTCCAATCCAAGTAAGTTATAAAACCACAATCTATGCAATAATTCATAACATCATCTCATAAACTATGATAATACAACATAACACAATTGATTTTTGTATGTAAAAATTTAAATTTTAAATAGTGAACAGGAAAATGATTCCATGATCAAAATAAAAAATGGCAGCAAGTTCAAAATTCAAATACATAAACCATAACTCAGTATCATAACCGTTATTAGAATACCAAAATAGACAATGTTTCCATGTACAATCTTGAGTCTCATGCATGACCATGAGTATGCCTACATTAATCCCTCTAGGAGCTATTGCCAACATCAACAGACTGAATCAATTCTGAGGAAGGTGTATTTGGCGTTCCCATTTGAGATGGCATACAAGAGAGATCCCGAGTCTCTTCATTAAGGAAACTCAAATCATCAAGGAACTCCTCCTCCACAACCCACTAAGATTCTAGAAAAAATGGTCGTCAATATGGTGTATACTTTCTTATCTCCCAAGGATAGTCAACTATCCCCCTACAAGCTCAGAGTCACATGTACAATATATCTAGAAAATGTTAATGTATGATTTATGTTCTTTTAAGGGTTGCTAATAGAGCATCACAATTTTTCCAATTTTCTTTTGAAATATTTAGAGACATGCCAAGTATTTTTGTTTTTTGGCAAATGGTTTTGCTTTTGCTGTAAATACTAAATAATGTCAAATGCATCATGAGTTCATTTAACACGTTAAAAATTTGTTATTATTGATGCTTGATAGGACTAGTGGTAGTATAAAACATAACTTTTTATCAATATATAAACATGGTACATTTTCACATATATTTACACAAACATTTATGCTCTCCTAAGGGTTCATATTTTTGTATAAGCATCACAATTTCGAAATATTTAAAGACATCACAAATAGATGTTCAAGCTAATCTAGCTGATTTCTAAGAAATAATTATTTTTTGTTTCTCTCTTATAAAATAGAACTGTTTAAATCACTGGTTTCATTTCCGTTGGGTCTTTTCCCCCCCCAGCATTTTGCCGAGTCTTGGCAAGTTTGAGCGAGTATTTGGCGAGTCTGACGAGTGAGTCGAGTCTCAACCGAGTTTGATGAGTTACCAACGAGTCTTGTTCGATTACTCGTTTTGGGAGTTGACTCAGGTAGAATGGCGAGTGATCGAGAGTCTCCAACGAGTTGTGCAACATTGACGACAACCTTTAGGGCTTGTTTCAGATTCAATTGAAATGTTATTGTAGGTCCATTTCAAAGGATAGTCAAACCCTAGGGGTTTGAAGGAAAATTGGTTAAATTCTAAGACTCCTAGGAAGATCCTGGGGGATTTGAAGTGTCACATGCCCCAATTTGCAAAAACAATTTAATGTTATTTGAGGAACATTGTGTTATATTTTTTGCTAAGTTTGCAATTGATGACCCAGTGGGGTTAAGAATAATTAATGTAATTCAGAATATTTTATTGATAAATAAATAAATGATGAGACAACAACTTAGGGAAGCTGTTAAAAGAGTGTTTATTGGTCAATTGGTGGAGGAGACTGGGTAGAGAGTACATTGACAAGTGGCAACATCCTCAAACTACTTCCAACTGTTGCAGGTGGCAACTTCCCTATATTTGTGGTCATGATTCCCCAAGAAAGTGGAATTGGAGCAGGTGCTCATTAAATGAAAACTAACCTAGAAGACCTAGGCATCTCTATAAAATTTCCCATTGAAGACAGCTGAGGTTGCTCATTCTAGAGGTGATCATTCAGGGTGAATGAATTCACCCAAGAGAAATTCAATGGAGGGGATTACTGAAGTGAGTTTGATGGGTTAACTGCTGAGACTGAACTTATTGCAGCTTTTAGGCTGAAGTTCATACTGCTGTGAGTAGATTTTAATTACTGAGGTAATTGGATCAGGCAGGTGACAAAGGTCTTAAAGTTATATTCTCCACCCAGTTCTCTGCCAAGAAGACCAGGAACAAGCTCAGGGGTTTTGAGGAAGTGTTGTTTGAGCGCTCTCCAGGAGATTGGTTGGGAGGAACAACCTCCTTAAGCTGTTGTCGTCTTATCATTGATAGGTTCTATTTGTCTTTATGTTATTATATTTATTTACTGTCATCAGTAAAATGTTTATTAGTTTTTAAATACAGGCATGTTAGTATTTAATTAGGGTTTGTGAAGAAAGGAGTAACTGTATAATGTTAGACTAGGTAATTTGCAGTTTATGTTAGAAATAGTAAAAATTATGCAGAATGAGAAACAAATAGAATTAGAATTTCCATACTGTATTTTTCCATGCCTGACTCAGGCAGTACTCTAATACAGCTGGGTGTTTATGTGAATATGATGATTCTTTTCACTTGAATAAAAATTGTAACTACATTTTACTTTAGTTTGCTTATGATTTCTACTGTAAAGAAGTAGTAAATATTGTTTGTATTAAATGTATTTACTTTAGATAAAAAAAAACTAAAAGATATTAATGTAAAAAGATTAGTAATCATATTATTGATAAAACTAATACTAATATTAGTATTCTTTATAAAACACATAAATTGCAAGTTTAATAAATAAACAAAAGTATAGTAAACAGGCTAACATCTAAGAACCAGGTAAAGAGAATTTGCAAAACATTTTTATAACTTTGATTTCCAGACACTATGTGTCTCTGTTCTAAACAGAAGGATTCTACTGTAACCTAATTAGAACCACATAAGTCTCTACAGTAATACACTACTTAGATTTGAAAGATAAATATATCATTTTCACTAGTATGCATCATTAAAACCCTAATTTTCTTAGCTCAGAATTAAAAACAAATTGTAAAAATCATTAAGGAAATTATTAAATAAATAGAGCTAAGAATTACTAATTATAAATAATGCTATTATCGAACTGAAGGGTTTACTTATTAATTAACCCTTTCAACCAAAAACAGAGTAAAATATTACTCTTAAACACAATAATTTTTCCAATAAACTGTGCAGTGGAAATATTTATAAATACAGGGTAATAATTTAAAATATTACATAAACAAATTATTGAAAACATAATTAAAATAATCAAATATTACTTAAACAATTTGCAAAAAAACAGAATCCATTAATAAGGAATGGCTTACAGCCTTTAGAATCAAAGGGTCGAGGCTCAGGCCTATTAACAAAACCAAACTATGCAAAATATATAAATATATAACAAACCCTATCCATAATTTACTGACAGGAGAAAGATCCTGTTTCCATTTACATTCCTGACTGTTTCACAGTCTTTCTTCACCCATCAAAACCTAATATAAAAACTAAAATAAACTAGATAGAGGTCGACAGCCCTTTGAGTTCAGAGCTAGGCTCTTTTGTTTTAAAATGAAAGCAATTACATTGTTCAGGCTATAAGGCTGAAAACATCATTTAAAAACCCATTTACATCACGGCTTTCAGAGCCTTCTTCACCCTGCACGAATTACCCTATAAGGGTTTCTAAAAACTTTACAAACAGCAAACAAGCTGGAAACTTAAGCTAACAGAGAATCGAGGTTGTGCCATTGCAACCACAAGAACCAACTTCGAGCAACCACAACGCCACGCAGGAGGAAACCCTCGATGGAACCGGGGATGCTCATGTAAAGACTGAAGAGTGAGCTCGTTTTCACCTACAACATTGGAGCCGGGAGCAAGAACCTGCAAGTTCCAAACCAAATCATTTTTAATACTTGTTTGCATAAAAATTGTAAAACCCTCATAAGAAAAACAAATGAAAAACCGAGTTTAGAGTAAGTGTTTACCTGTTAAAACTTGGAGTCGAAACTGAGAAGAGATGGCCACACTAGGTCACGTTTGGCACCATGCCGAAAGGAAGAAGACGTGAAGTCACCTCTGCGAAGGAAACATAAGGAAATCGACTCAACTAAACGAATGAAGCAACTATTGAGTGTTCAGTTGTAGGTTAAGGTAAGCACAGCCTTCGAGCCACAAAGAAAAGCCATTACACACCCTCACTGTAACTTTTCAACACACAGAAGAACCCAAACCATAAACGACTTCTCCCAATAGTCACAACATAGTATTTGCAGGCGAAATGCCAAATGTTTAAAGGTGGTTACAGCCTCTCATGGCTGCGAGCTCTCAGCTCGGGGAAACAAAAGAGAAACTCTCGCAGTCTGCATTGCAACTGAGTAGGGTTTCAAGGTTTTAAGTCAACCATCAAGTGGATGTAACCTATCCACGTGTCTAACCAAATAATTCTCCAAGCGTGGGTCGAAACCTATAGTCAGCGCTGCATAAAACATTTTACAAATGATCATTTCAAAACTATGCGACCTATGATTGCCAATGATATACATTATGCCAATGATATATATATTATGCCATGGAATTTAGCAAAGTATAGGTTTAAACTATAACTTATGATTTGCCATCATTCGATTTCAGCAAAGTATAGGTTTAAACTATAACTTATGATTTGCCATCATTCGACTTCATCATAGTAGTTTGATACTTAGGTATTCCACCTTAGGTTAAGACTTGGATACTATTGTTATCCTAGAAGACCTTTATGCCTTCAAACAAGTCGAATAGATGGTGTAATTTTAGAAATAGTAAAGAGTTATGAGATGGTTATAATATAGCTTATAACTATAGTAAAAAGGAAAATCCTTAAACTTATAAAAACATAACCTTATACTGTTTTGATGAAGGAGTGATCAAGAAACTTAAGACTAACAATGTTAGAGAATTCCGATAACTCTTTGTTATAATTTTAATTGAAAGACATAGGTGATTTGATCATGCTTTAAGAGAAGGACATCGTTTGAGTATTGAAGTGAGAATAGCTGTGAGATCACTAAACAGTTCGAAGTGAACTTAAGCCCAAAACCATGAGCTCTATTCTCTTTATGGAAATTTATAAATAACCTTTTCTGTAAACATAAGAAGATAAACAGTGTCTTAAGATTTTAAATGGTTGAAGGAAATTTGGTTAGTACTTGTTCCAGACAATTTAAACCCTTGTTTATGTTTGATAAAAAGTCATTATGGTGTTAGCTATAAATACAACCATGGATTTATAACAACTGAAAAAGAATTGACATTACCTTCTTGAAGACAAGCAGCATATTTAACCTTTTCTAAAACTAGCATCTTAATCATGCTAGGAAAGTAGTTTCTCGACGTAATTTTAAAATAACACCTACTGGATCTTACGCTTACCTGCTAAACCTGTAAGGAACCAGCAGTCCAAACGAGTTAGCAAAAGGCTAAGTAAGCCCCGATCTCATACAAGAATTCTTACCTACTTGACAAAAGTTAATCATTAGTATATCTAGCAGCAACAAAATGCAAGTCTTTTTATAACTCTGATAGAACTAAAGATGGCAAGTCATTAATAGTACTAACACAAGTGTTTAAGATTACAACCATTGGTTTATAGGCTCTTTTAAAGAAGCAATACCATATTCTTTTATAAACTGTTTCATTTTCCGCTAACCATTAGCAGTTACTTAGTTGCGACTTCAGACATTTTATGTCACTTTAAATTTTTTTAAATTTTACGAATTTTTGGGTTATTACATGAAGACACACATATTTATGGTTCACCTTAACTATGGGAAAACACAGACATATAGAAGAAATCATCCTTGAAAGAATCCTTACCGTCTCCTAATCAAGTGTGTCGTAGGGGGGATTGAAGCTCCTCGAGGTAGGGTTCATTGGAAGGTAAATTTTGTGCAATTCATTTGGTCAATTTGGGAGATATTTCACATTTTATCTAGGTGGTTTTTACTACAAAAAATAACATTAGTAGATTACATATACATCATTGCTCCTAACTTTCGAAGTCAATGCTAGAGTTTTTACTTAGGTTAGATCTTTAAACTGAAAGATAAACAAGCATACCAATGCACAAGAACACAAAGATTTTCCTCGAGGAAACCTTAAAGGAGAAAACCTCGCAACTTCTTTAGAATAGTTTCGTCACTTAGTACAATGTCAAACCAAGATAGAATACCCAAAGATAAGATGTCTTCAACAACTTCTTCTTCTCCTTCACTGGTGCACTTGTCTTTCTCTCTCTTGAGTGAACTTGCTTGAGTGATGTGTGTCCAAATGAGGGAGGGAGCCTCCCTATTTATACTTTACAAGTGACTGACAAAAAAACCCTAACTAGGTCAACTTCCTAACCTAACAAGGCCAAATTCCCTCTTGGGAGAATAAAAAATACATTTTACATTATTTCTTCTGGGGACTACTGCCTCGAATTACAACAAAGGTTTTACCTTGATATTCTAGCATGATTAAATACAATAATGACATCCTCGAACAGAAGAAAAACATCTCCAACGAAGGTACAATAAAACACAATAATAATATACAATAGAATATCTTCCGAAGTTACATTTTCAACAACACTCCCTCTTAACTAGGAAGGTATTCTCCCGGTCCGGTCATCATCACAACTAGACACAGTCTCTGGACATCATCATCATCGTTGGATCATCATCATTGTTGCATCAATTCTCATCTTGTCGAACATTGACTAGTGACATCTTTAGAATCTATCCATCCTCAGAAGTTCTACAGAGCCAACCTTGTTTCATGCTAGATGTAGTCCTAGACCCCTTCCAGAACTTCATCAACATATTCGTACAATTCCAAACATTTTTCATGTTGGATGTACCTCGTATAGTGCCAGTCCTTTTTCATATTGGATGTACCTTGCAATGCCATTCATGTTTCATACTGGATGCATATATTTGCAGCCTCAGTCCTGTTTCATGCTGAATGCCTTTGCAGGGTCAATCATGTTTCATACTGAATGTGGATCTCTGTAGTGTCAGTCTTGTTTCATACTGAATTCCTTCGCAGGGTCAACCCTGTTTCATACTGAATGCGTATCTCTGTAGTATCGGTCATGTTTCATACTGAATGCCTTCACAGGGTCAATCATGTTTCATACTGAATGCAGATCTCTGCAGTGTTAGTTCTATTTCATACTGAATGCCTTCGCAGGGTCAGCCTTGTTTCATACTAAATGCAGATATCTTCAATGTCAATGATGTTTCATACTGAATGCCTTCACAAGGCCAGTCATGTTTCGTACTGAATACGGATCTCTGTAGTGTCAGTCCTGTTTCATATTGAATGCGGGCCTAGAACCATCTAGGACTTCACAGAGCTAGTCCTGTTTCATACTGGATGTGTCTCTCTGCATGGTCATTTCTATTTCATACTAAATGTAGGACTAGAACCATCTAGGACTTAACAGAGCCATTCTTGTTTCATATTGGTTGTGTCTCTCTACATGGTTAGTCTTGTTTCACGTTGAATGCAGGCCTATCACCATCTAGGACATCAACACTCCTTCTCGCGATGGACACCGATCTGTACAACTCCAAGCTTGTCCCTAAAGTACTCAAACTTCACTCTTGCTAGAGGATTAGTCAAAACATCGGTTGTCTGCTCGTCTGTCTCCACATACTGGAGCTTCACTTCTCCTCTCTGCACCATATCCCAGATATAGTGATGCTTGATCTCTAAGTGATTTGACTTGTAATAGAAAACTAGGTTATCAGACAACTTCACACAACTCTGGTTGTCACAGAAGATACAAGTTCCCTCTAACTTGAGATCAAACAAATATGACTGTAGCTTTTGAAGCCATACTACCTCACAACTAGCTGAACAAGATGCAATGTACTTTGCTTTGGTTGTACTCAGTGCCACACTCGATTGCTTCTTGCTAAACCAATAGATCACCTCGGTTCCCAAACTGAAGCAACATCCTGAAGTTTTATTCCTGTCTGTGGCACTACCTTCCCAATCCGAATCAACATCACCATATAGGTTAATCTTCTGATCGGTAGCATACTTGAGTCCATACACAATTGTACCCTTCAGGTACCTCAATACATGCTTTGCAGCAACCAGGTGAACACGTCTCAGATCTATCAGGAACTGGCTCATTGTGTTCATGGCACATCATATGTCTGTATTTGTGTTCGTCAAGTACATCAATGATCCAATCATCTTCCTATGCATCGTGGCATCAACTGTCTCAAAAGAAGCATCACTCAACAACTTCAAGTTAGATTCCATGGATGTGGTGATAGCCTTGCAGTCCATCATTCCAAACCTCTTCAGAATATCTACAGCATACTTTCCTTGTCCAATAAGTATCCCATCTGAATTCTGCCACACTTCCAGTCCTAAGAAGTAGTGCATCATCCCCAATTCCTTCATCTCAAACTCTGTGGAAAGCCTTCTCTTTGTATATGCAATGGGATCATCCTCTCCTGTTAGGAACATGTCATTTACATACATTAGGAGTATAACTAGTGTTCCACTCTCAACCTTGAAGTAGAGGTTTGAATCTGCTTTACTCTTGGGTAAATCCTAAGCTCATCAAAAAGCTATCCATCTTGCCATACCACGTTCTGGGTGCCTGCTTCAAACTGTATAAGGACTTCTTTAACTTACACACATGAGTTTGTATGTCATGTGTCTCAAATCCTAGTGGTTTCTCCACATACAATTCCTTTTCAACAACACCATTCAGGAAAGTTGTCTTGACGTCCATTTAGTGTATCTTCCATTTCATTACTACAGCCAAGGCTAGTAATGATATGACGGAAGTGTATCTTGCTACTGGTGCAAATGTCTCCTCATAATCGACGTCTTCTTTATGGGAGAATCCACATGCCACAAACCTTTCCTTGTATTTTTCAATGCTACCATATGCAGCATGATTGATTTTGTAGATGCATTTGGAAGACACTAGAAACTTCCCTTCCGGTCTTGGAACTATCTCCTAGACATCATTCTTCATAATCGACTAATATTCTTTGATCATGGCTTCCTTCCACTCCTTATTCCCAACAACTTCTTCATAGTTGGAAGGTTCATTATTAATGATGTCGCATAGTAGGGCTATGTAGCTGGAGTATGGTCTTGGTATTTTACTTTCTCTAAGTGTCCCATCTGGAGCGCCATACCTCTCTGCATATTGAATAGCTTCATGTGCCCATGTTGGTATTCTCTTGTAGGAATTCTTCTCATGAGGTGGATCTACAGGTTCTTGAGGTTCCTCCATGTCATGATCTTCATGGTTTTCTTGAGTCATTTCTTCCATAATTGTATCTTTGGTTTTGGGGACTTCGGGTTCTTCGACATCTTCAATATGGAATTGTTTTGACTTGTTGTAAGTTGAGACTTCATCAAAAGTAACGTCTATATTGGTCTCGATATTCTTAAATCCTTGGAAGTATATCTAGTATGTTTTTGATTTGTCACGGTATCCCACGAATATGCCCTTCTTTCCTGAAGGCTCTAGCTTTGTCCTCTTTTCTTTGGAGACATGTATGTACACAGGGAAGCCAAATATTTGGAGATGGCTAACTTTCGGTTTCTTTTCCGAGAAGGCTTATTCTGGAGTCTTGTTATTCAAAACACGGCGAGGTGTTCTATTTTGTACTTACACGATTGTTTTTGTTGCTTCTGCTCATAAGTGCATTGGAAGGTCTTGGTCATGAAGCATCACCTTTGTTGCTTCCATTATCGTTATGTTCTTCCTTTCTTTAATTCCATTTTGTTGAGGATTGTAGGGAGTTCCCATTTTCCTCTTAATCCTGGATTCTCTGCACAGGTATTTGAACTCATTTGAAGTGAATTCTCTGCCATTTTCTGATCATAAGGTCTTGATCTTCTTTTCGGTGTGATTCTCTACCAAAGCTTTAAATTCTTTGAACTTGTTGAAAACTTCATCTTTGCCTTTCAAGAAGTAAATCCAAGTTTTACGAGAAGAGTCATCTATGAAGGAAACATAGTATGCATACCCATTTAAGGAATTGAATGACATGGGGCCGCATACATCTGAGTGGATTATTTCCAAGATTTATTTTTCCTTTCTTTCACTGTCTAGAAATGGTTTCTTTACATTCTTTCCTTGTGCACATCCTTTGCAAGTGCCTTCATGTTTTGCTTGGAATTCGGGAAGGCATGATATCGCTTTGCTTGCAATTTGTAGAGCCCTATAGTGTACGTGTGCAAGTCTTCGATACCATAGTTCACTTAGTTCTATAGAGTCATGAGCCAAGGATTGTTCTGGTCGTCCTTTCAACTTGTAAATACCTCCCTCTTGCTCTCCAATTATTGTTGCGTCATCTATTTTTTTTCCTCTTGGCCGCATGAGTACTTGGCCATCAACGAATGCAACACATAATCCTTTAGCATCTAACGCTGAAATGGAGAGGAGATTTTTCTTCAAACCTGGTATGTAGAGAACATCTTGCATCTTCATTGACTTACAAGAGTCCAACTTGTAAGAGGATTTACACGCCCTTTTATGGGATATTGATAGTCGTCTCCAAGTTTCACCTTGTGAGGTGACTCATGTTCAAATAGGTTGATGAAGCATTCTTTGTATCCTGTCATATGCTTGGAAGCTCCACTGTCCACTAGACAATTATTGCTTCCATGGGTAATGGTACCTATAAGAGTAGAGATCAAAACATATTGTTCATTACTTGAAGAAGCTTCTCCTGTTCTCTTGCTTGCGAGTTCATCATCCTATGCAGTATGTGCATGATGCCTCTTCTTTTTGTTTTCCTTGGAGGATTCTTTGTTTCTGGGACAATCATTTGAGAAGTGGCCTTTATCATCACATGTGTAGCATTTAATATTTCTGTTGTCCCTTCTTGGTCTATGATTCTTTTGGAATTTCTTTAGTCTTTTGTGAGAGTGATTCTCCCTCTTTCCTTCATTCTTCTTTGTTTGAGTTGTTAGAGCTTGATCATCACTTGCTTCCATATTCTCTTCTCTTGATATTAATCAGGCTTCTTCTTAAGTACATTCCTCCCACAGTTTTCTGAACTTGATTAGTTTATTTCTGGAACATATCCCTTGAATGAATGAGTCTCATGACCTTGGAAGTCCATTCAAGGTAGTCATCACAATTTCTCTTTCTTCAACATTTTCTTCAATGGCCTCTAATTGCTCCTTGATCTGAGAAACCCTTGTGAAGTAATACTAAATGGTTTATCAATGTTGGATCTTCACATTCTTGAGTTGATTCCTCAGGGTCATCTTTCAGTTGATGTTCTTTCCTTCAAATAGCTTGGTCAAAGCATCGAACATCTTCTTAGGAGTATTCAATGATGATACATGAGGGATGAGGTTATCCTTGATAGAATCTGCAATGATCCTTTTAGCTCTTATCATGTTCTTCTTGTGGTTTTCCTTTGCCTCTTCTCCCTCCGGTTCTGGAACCTCCTCATTGACGTATTTGTCTAGGTCATTCTCTTCTAGGATAAGAGAGATTCTATACTTCCATGCTCAGAATTTATCTTCTCCCTCAAGCTTATCCTCAACCTTGATGTGATTCATCATCTTGACATGAGAACCTCAAATGGAAATAACAAGGGAATAGATCTTACCAATTTGAGATGTCCAAGCTAATTCCCGATCTAGTTGACCTAAGCTTTTACAGAGACCCTATTTTTCCAAACTTGGAATCTTGAAATTCTATTTGGATAGAAAGATGTGCCTCCTTGAGGCGAGTTCTCTAGTGAGGTCCTTTACCAAATTATGTGGAGGGAAACTTCAAAAACTTGATTCCCTAGTTTCCTCCGACAATAGTGATTAGGTCAAAATTGAGATTTCTCCAAACTGGAATCTTTCTCCACCATAAGATGGACCTCCATGAGGCGAGTTATCCGAGCCTTATTTTCTGGAATTTTCGTGGATAAAGTTGATATAACTTGGATTCCCTAGTTTTCTCAGCTGCATAGTGCCTTGTTTTCAGAGTGGCTTTTATACCATGTTAGAGTTTTTACTTTAATTCACTTAGTTTATATATTTAAACTAAAAGATAGACAAGCACAACAGTACATAAGAACACAAATATTTTTCTCATGGAAACCATTAAGGAGAAAACCATGCAACTTCTTCAAAATAGTTCCATCACTTAGTACAATGTCAAACCAAGATAGAATACCCAAAGATAAAATTTCTTCAAAAAATTCTTCTTCTCCTTCATTGGAGCACTTGTCTTTCTCTCTTTCTCTCTCTTTCTTGATTGATGTTTGTCCAAATGAGGGAGGGCGCCTCCCTATTCATACTTTACAAGTGCTTGACCAAAAACCCTTAACTGGGCCGACTTCCTTACCTAACATTGCCGACTTCCCTCTTGGGAGACTCAAAAATACATTTTACATTATTTCTTCTGGGGACTATTGCCCCGACTTACAATGGAGGTTTTACCTCGATATTCTAGCATGACCAAATACAATAATGACATCCCCAAATGGAGGAAAAACATCTCCGATTGAGGTACAATAAAATACAATAATAATATACAATAAAATATCTTCCAAAGTTACATTTTCAACAATAGTCAAAGGGTTTATTGTAGACATATATCATTAACTCCATTAGACACTAGTCCACCACCAATGCGAAGGTAATGTAGGGATAGAAGTACTTTCTATTTCATTTCTTATAGGTTTATCCTTACCATCGTTTGGGGGAGCCTCTCATGGCCCAAGGAGAAAGGGATAAAGAGGAAGGAGGTCGCATTGAGGTGAAATTGGGTGTACCTTGTAACACCCCTAAAAACTAATTAAGGATTAGAATTCATAATCCTTCTTTAACTGCTAATAAAGTATTAATATGACGGGATTTAATTAAACAAAAGAGATAAATAAAAAAGAAATATTAATAAAGTTAAGTTTATACTAATAAAGCAAGTTAACAATGAATCTAGGTTAATATAATTAAACTTGATTAAATAAAGTAGGATGCATGAATGCCATGTGGCCCTCATGCATAATTCACTCTAATTAAACTTAAAATTGGAAAATTCTGCATAAATAGGGAATTGGGGGATGATTACGGGTCTATGTTTTTACGCTCTTTTTTTTGGGAGGTTTTGGTTGGGGAAGAGTTCTATGAGCTAGGTGGATATGGACGTTTGGAGGCTGATGGTAGAATATGATTCTGATTATGATGTTTGGCTAGCTTGGTATTGCTGAGTGAGTGATCAAGGGATCTCAGCATATGATTGAGGGGTTGGTTGGGAGGAGAACGGTCCCTCACAAGTGGTTTCCAGTAGCTTCTACCATGGTCCTGATGGCTTCTACAATATCTCTATAATTTCAAATTCTATCTCAAGTATGTCTTCTTCCTCTTCTTATTGAGTATATTGAAATTAGATTCATATTTCGTTTACTTATTATGTGAAAAATTAGTTGTGTTTTCCTATAGATACACTAACTCATATGGGCGGAAAATCCGATGGCAAAATCCGACAATAAGAAGAAAATTGGAAAAATTGTCCGAAGTTACATGCATTTTTTGTTTTTTGTTTTAAATCACGACTTTCATCGGATGTGCGACATTCCCTTGGATGCTAGATGGTTGACCAAATAATAGTGTCGAAAAACCAAGGGTTAACATAATTGTTTCTTTGCCCATCCGTACGCCCAAATACCTAATAGATTCGACATTGTTGCTCGATTTTCAAAGGTTGTAGGGTTTATTTTGTGAGGAAAAATGTTACATAACATTCCTCAAGCAGGCCAAGGAGATATGGGATCTGCATCGATGGTTTCGAAGGATAAAAAATGTTACTTCCCTTGTAAAAGATGCAAGTGCTTGAAGATAAGGATAATTCCAACAACAACAACTAAAATAACATTGTAGCATCTATGGACACGCTAAAGGTGGGCATGAATACCATCCATTAGTAAGTTATTCATTATATGTGTTTGTATTGTAGATTGTTTTTGTAAATGTTTATAAGGAAATGCAAATTCCTCATTGATTTGTTGTGTTTGTTTCTTGATATTATCCACGTTGGATGATCGATATAGAATACCAACTCCTAAGTACACCTGGATATTGGATGGCCAATAACATGTTAACCCCTGATCCATTATCCATTAACCCCTTATAAACCCCTAAACCTTTAAGTAATACCCCTATCCTTGACCCCTAGTTACCCCATCTTAAACCCTGAACCTTGAATGCTTAGACCACTGTCACATTAAAGCTACTTCCACTAAAATGATACCATCCAACCTTCCCTTTCAATAAATTCCTCAACAAAATCTCTTTACCAAATTGATCTAGCCTTTCTCCCTTTCTCAACCATACAACCTCAATCCTTTATAACAATTCATAGACATAGAATACATACCAACAACAATAAATAGTTAATGATATAACATAGAGATTATCTTTCTAACATACCAACCACATTGAACACTTAGGGAGAACTACTTCACTAACCATCAAGAAAAAACAATCAATAGACCAAACTACTATAAAAATGATCCTTATGAAAAAACTAGCTGGAAGGAAAAGATCTCTTTCACAACCCTCTTCTGCCATTTAACTATCTATTCTCTATTTTATTTAATTCATGTTTAATTTATCTCATGCCAAGTGATTTGCATGCTTTAATCCCTCATGCAGGATTAATTAGACTTGAGCCCCTTAATAACCTAGATTATATCCCTTTATTCCAGTTACACTATTTTATAAATTTTTAAATAAGTTAATTGGAATTATATTAGGTGGTTGGGAGGATATTAGGTGGTTAGTAAGCATAGAAAACACATTTTCTATGTACCTCAAGAACTGTTACAAAAACATGAAGTATAACAATGTTATACCCAAGAATGTGATCATAATCATATACATTCTCTAGGTTATAAAACTTGAATTCACCACGTAGTTTGTCAATTTATTTATTAGAGTCTTCCAATATAATGTTTAACCAATATTATTGGCAATAAGATATCGACAATTAAATCTATCCATAAAATTGGATCTTAAGGGAATTCATTCAAAATGTAGGTCTTGATTTTGTTGAAATCTCATGAACGGTTTCCTCCAACCATAAGGACCTTGCACTTGATCGAAGACCCAACTTAAGTAGTGTATCAACTTCAGTGTTTAGCTATCGAAAGACATGTGTGAATGATATCCTCTCAAACAAGTGTGAATTTACTTCGATAAAATATGCCATAGGTTGCAATGCAACATATAATGAATTAGTTGCTAATTCTTCATCCATTTGATCATTAGTAATGGGGCGAGTGCAAGCTAATGAGGGTCACTTTTGCCACGTTAGATGCAATAGAAAACTGAAAAATCAGGCATCCCTCAACTTAATTGTATTTTTTGAGATACTTACACAAAATATCTTGCTTTGAGTGAAAAATATTAAATGTAGGAAATTGAATCACGTTTCTGAATATATAAGGTTTATGTATTGAAAATTTTTATAACTATGTCAAGTTTCATTTTTTCTAACAATTTTATTTTTTATTTTTTAGACAAATGATAAGGTATATGTTTTTGTGGGTGCAGCCTTTGAGGGCCTAAATAATGCTTTCGAGATACAAAAATTTGCAGGCATGTATAGAACATATAGTACTAGTGCAGCGCTATTTTTCGAAAATAAAATTAGTAATTTTGATTTTTTTTTTAATTATCTAAATGATCATTCCTCGAAAATGGTATGTCTTTTGTGGGTGTAGCCTTTGAAGGTCTTAATGAAATAATCATGAAATGGGTTTTTTATAGAATGTAAAGGTCAGAGTCTTCTAGTGCACCATATAATTTATTTTTAAAACGATTAAGAATTGAAAAAGTTATGGAAAAAACACTAACAACATGTTTTTTGACTTAAGGAGTTAGGACACAATAGAAATTGAAAAAAAATAGGAAAATATAATATTTTTTAATAAAAATTACATATTTAAAATCTGCAGGAAAAATGCTATTTACGTTTAAGATTTCATCAAAAATGATTGTGTGTAGCATACTGTAACAAGTGCGTAAACATCGACTTGTTCAGAAACTGGAAGAAATGCCCAATTAGCTATGGTTTATCATTTACCATATCAAAGGTTTGGTATTACCGAAACAAATTCCAAACCATACACATAGGACTATTGGTGACATGCGAGTAAGTGAATTGGCATGTTTAAATTCAAATTACATTTCCCGCCCTTATAGAATTGGAAAACGTGTGCTCATTATAAAACTACAAAACACACACGGGTTATAGAACCACGAAACGCGTGCGCATTATAGAACTACAAAATGCGCACTGGTTATGTAGTTCTATAACACGCGCGCATTTTGTAGAGCTAAAAATCTAGCACTCTATGCATTATATCAAATGTATGGATACTAGTTTAGAGGGGGTGTGGAAGGGTTAAGGGCCTAGGAGGATATTGGAAGTTCAGGTGGGGATGGTTAATAGTTGAGAGGGGGTGGGGAAGGGTCAAGAGCCTAGGAAGATGTTGGAAGTTCAAGTAGGGATGGTTAATAGTTTAGAGGGGGTGGATAACGGTCAAGGGACTATGGGGATGTTGTAAGTTCGAGTGAGTATGGTTAATAGTTGAGAGGGGGTGGGGAAGGGTCAAGATCATAGGACGATGTTGTAAATTCAAGTGGAGAAAGATGCATGGAATGAGAACATTATGGGTTACAAGGGTGAAGGGGAGTGGAGATTGAGAGAATTATTAGGAGGAGAAGAGGTGGTGAAGACGCATAGGGTTAGAAGAAGTACGTGAGACTTGAGTGACAAAGGGGGATAAGGTGGAGGGGAGGAAGTGGGTGATGGTTTGATGAGAGAGAGGAATGGTGAATGGAAAGGTGGATATGGAGTATTAGAGGAGGAATAGGATGTGTTGGAGGAGAGAGGCAGAGGAGGGGGGAATTGAAGAGATGGGAATGAGATGCGCTAAAACAGAGAATATGGGTCATAATGAGGTAGGGGGTTGAGGAGAAGGGATAAGTTGAAAACATAGAGAAAGAAAGTATAAGAGAGAGAGAGAGAATGTTGTGGAGAGAGTGTGAGAGAGAATACGATAGAGAGGGAGGATGGGGCGTGAGGGAAGGATGGAGACAGAGTGAAGGAAAGAGATAATGAGGGAGCGATACAAGGTGTGTGTGTGAGAGGAAGGGGTGGGGGGATAGACACAAGGAGAGAAAGGGGGAAGGTTCTCTCTCTCTCTCTCTCTCTCTCTCTCTCTCTCTCTCTCACACACACACACACACACACACACACACACACACACACACACAGATGGTGTCCAAGACAGAGGGTGTAGGGTTGGGCGATGGAGAGAGAAGGAGGTTGTGAAAGA
The DNA here is from genome assembly GCA_001517045.1 of Pseudotsuga menziesii. Taxonomy (NCBI): domain Eukaryota; kingdom Viridiplantae; phylum Streptophyta; class Pinopsida; order Pinales; family Pinaceae; genus Pseudotsuga; species Pseudotsuga menziesii. The sequence continues at coordinate 258,632 of LPNX011097524.1, read as the reverse complement.
GAAAAACATGGAGAGGGAGAGTGAAAAAAGATAGGTAGGGAGGGATACAAGTTGAGAGTGAGAGAGAGAGAAATGATAGGTAGATGAATAATGCCACATAGGTCTGGTAGCTAAGGGAGAAGGGAGGGAGATATTGATAAAGGGAGGTAAATAGAAGGTGGAGAGAGAGGGAGAGACATAGGGAGTTTGTGAGAGAAGGGGACACACACACACACACAAATATTATGTGGGAGAGAGGGGGATGGGTGAGCAACAAAGGGAGAGGGGGAGGGGTGAGAACTAGAGAGAGAGAGTGATGGAGGAAAGGATAGTGAGAGAGGTATATAGAAGGTGGAGACATATTATGAGATATGGAAAGTGAGGGAGAGACAGAGAGAGATAGAGAGAGAGATTGTGTGGGAGAGAGGGAGGGAGTGGTGAGCGATAAAGAGGAAGGGGGGGTGAATGATAGAGAGATTGATATGGAGGGAGGGATACTGAGGGAGGTATATAGAAGGTGGAGAGAGCCTATGAGAGAGGGGGGGTGAGGGAGTGACACACACACAAAGATATATATAGAGAGAAGGGGGGGGGACACACACACACAGGGGTGAGTGATAGTAGGGAGGGATAGTGAGGGAGGTATAAATAAAGTGGAGGGAGTTTTTGAGATATGGGGAGTGAGGGAGGGACACACACACATGCATAGAGATAGAGAGAGAGAGAGAAGGGGGAAATACACACACACACATACATATAGAGATAGAGAGAGATGGAAATACAAAGACAGGGAGGGCCAGTGAGTAAGGAAAATAGGGATAGTGAGTATGGCACATGTGTAGCCATAGATGTTAGATATATTATTTAGGGATTGAGTCTTGTATTTCCTCTCTTGACCATGTTGAGTCCTTAATACCTTATCTAATGCTCAAAACCTCTTAAAGGCATGTGCATACTTTCTTGCAAACTAAGCATACCTTGAGTAGGTCATATGTGGTGCTTCAAGGAAGTGTTCATTAACATGGGTGCCTCAAATATTACATTATGGCATAAGGAATGGGCATATTCCCTCAAACATGTCTCAGAGGTCCCATACCTGCTGCTCAAAACCACCTAATTCTACTAACATCCATATTCATAGTCCAAATATACCTATGAGATGGCATGTGTGATTTTTTAAGGCATCCTTCCTATCCCTAGATGCATAGAAGCTTTAGCTAGGTCCTAAGGCCATAGTTTCCTCCCCTTACTATGTCCATGGCCTTGAGATGCATACCTAGTGCTCAACAAATGACGATGGCATGCATATCCCGATTAAGATTCAAATGATTCACTTTCATCGTCATGTGTGGTGGTTGGAGGCATCAATTTTCACCCTAAATGGTTAACAACTTCCTTTAATGCCTAAGGACCAAGTGTTCCCCCCACCCATGTGAAGAAGCCTAATATCTGTACTTATTGCTAAATATGTTCTAATGGCACTAGTATCCCCATTTCAAGGTAAATGAAACCATGGAAGGATCTATTCAGGTTGTTCAACACATCATTCTTGGCTCTAGATGGATAGAAGCATATTCTATGCGCTAAAGACTAGGTTTCCTCCCTTATTATGTCTAAGGTCCTGAGACACATACATAGTATTAGAAACCCCTAATGGTTCCCATATCCCCATTCATAAAAAAGCTATCAACATGAGAGGTCATCTATGGTGATTCAAGGTGTCGTTCATGGACCTTGAGCCCTAAAAGTTGGTTTACAACCTAAAATATAAGCGTTATGTACCAACCATGATTAAGACCTTATCCTCCATATCTAATGCTAAAAAAATCCTAATCATGGCCATATCCCAACTTAAAGGTTGTGGATACCCTTAAGATATCATGTGTGTTTGTTTGGGGTGTTTTTCTTCTCCCTATATGTCTATAGGATTCCTTTATTGCCTAATTACTACGCTTCCTCCATCAACCATGTCTATGAATATGTTTCTAGTGCTAAGAGAATTCTAATGTGCTGCATATTCTATCTTAGATGCAAAATATCACATGTGAAGGTCCTATGTGCAGGTTCGATGCCTTGTTCATGGACCTCAAGCCTTAAAGCTACCTTTAGGACATAAGTCTTAAGTTTCCTCCCTTAAGCATGGTCAAGGGACTATGACCCATACTTAGTTCTTAAAACCTCTTAATGGTGTCCATAGTACAACACAAAGAAAAATTATGCTGTTGGAAGGTTAGGCATGGTTTTTTGAGATGTTGTTCTTGATGATGCTAAAATATTAATATAGGTCCTAAGTCTTGATGATGCAAACTATTGATTTTATTCATTTCCCTAGCCATGCACTAAAACCATTTTTTGTGGTTATCTAAAACGCGTACATGTTTTGCTTCTCCAAAACGTGTGCACGTTTTGCTTCTCCATAACGCGTACACATTTTTCTTCTCCATAACGCGTACGCGTTTTGCTTCTATAAAACGCGTGCGCATTTTTCTTAGCCTAACCTATGTGTCATATGACATGTCAGGCTCGAGCTTAACCAAACCAAGCATTACATAACGCGAGCGCGTTGTGTTTTTATACATCATGAGCGTGTTTTCTAAAAGTAGCATTGCATCTAAAAGGTCCCTCGACTCTTGCACACACCCAGTGAGTCTCCAAAACTTAGTGTTTGAACACCCTTGTAAAAAGAAACCATTAGTAAAGCTCTAAGTTCAATTAACTAAATGTAATTTTGGAACTAAGTTCTAAACTTGAACTATGAAAGGGAATAGAATTGCCATTAGGTAATGTTTTTCTCATCATATTTGCAATTCATATAGTAAATAGGCCCCTAAGTACAACTATTATGCATAATTTATCAAGTTAACATTATTTTTTTAAACAAGCCCTGTATGAATAACAATCTTTTTTGAAGTCTTGACCTTCAAAACATTTAACCACCACCAATATTCAACATATTCATTCTCATCAGCTTGTAAACAATAGTAACCCAACCTAGTTGTATGCCTTGATCTAATGTCTTATTTTTCTTAGACTAGTCCTTGGTACATATAGATCCTCCCTAATTTTGATATGGCTTCTCTTCAACTCAATCATATAGTCATTCTAATAATTGATAAGTTCATCCTATAGATTCAAAGTTAAAGTAATTGACTCTTGGGCTTAGAAACAATATGTCACTTTTCCAAATTATAACCAATCTTATTACTAGACTTCATATCCATGATAAATGAAGCAAGTCTTTCCATTATGAATTGTCTAGCCACTTGTTCTTAGGATATTGTCCGTTTGGAAAGAAGATGATATGTTCCTCCTTATAAATATCCTCATACATCTACCTATTATCTTTATCTGATACTAACTTAGGAAACAACAAAACAAAATTAATGGTCCATGTAATATTAGTACCCTTGAGTTCTTGATATATCTTGTCAAAATATTTAACCCCCCTAATCCCTCAACTGTCAACCCCTTGTAAATTTAAACCATGGTTTCCAACTTGGGCTAGGGAAAGTTGCCATCGTCTTCAAACTTGTGCTCTCCAAGTGATATTAAGAAATAATATGACATTATAATGATGTAGGAAAAATTAAGATCAATATGTTTCTTTTATGGTTATTGTGACTATATATCTCAGAAAGTGTATCTCTTCCTACATGTCAATACAAGTTATTTTTTCCTAGATTTTTTCAACATGTTCTTAAAAAACTTGATAAATTGCACAAGCTTCACCGTTCCTTAGTTGTATTTGTTTCTTGCCCTCATCTAATTGTCTTTGTTTTTCTATATTATATTTGTAAATGTTGGTAAATATTGGTTATATACACTAATATTACTTTAATTTTTGTATATGTAAAGATTGCCCCCCCTATCATAGTGTTCGAGGAGGAAGAAGTGCAGTTTGTACAAGCCCCTGTTCAAGAACATGGGGAGAATATTGAGGACTGAGCTAAAGATCCTATGGAAGAAGATAATGATGCCGATAACACAATTGAAGAAGATGAGACACATAGATTTATCTAGGAGACATTTAATGATGTTGGAAAGGATGATGATGGAAACCAATTCGATGATGCTTATGATATACTTGTACTTCAGAGGGCTAGTGAACCTATTTATGAAGGCTCAGAAGCAAGTCTTATCTCTTCTTTATTGTTGCTGGTGAACATGAAGGTTGTAAATGGTTTGTCAAACACGTGTCACACAACTCCTAAGGTATGCAATATATTTTGTCACATTTAATGCATGACGGCAAAGATTTCCTTTTTTCCCCTATTTTTAATGTTAGTTGATCATCATCAACCATAATATTTTGATGCAATATGTATGACTTATATTATTTACATTAACAAGTACTATTTTTTTATGTTATAGATTGTTAGGTGAATTTTTGTTTCCATCGTCAAATGTTTTACCTTACACATACTGAGATTGACATGCCTTATTTAAAGATGTTGGAATGGAGTATCAATCTATCCATGCATGTCCTAATGATGATATTCTCTATTATAGAGAACACGCGTCGAAATAAAAATTCTTGAAATGTGAAGAGAGTAGATATTGAGTCGATAAAGTATCAAAAAGTGTGCCTCGCAAGGTTCTTCATTATATTCCCATAATTCCACATATGTGGCAATTGTTCAAGTGCAAAAGCATAACACATTTAATGAATTACGATGCAAAGAACAAAAGTGAATATGTTGTTCTTTGAATGCCTACAGATGGATCTATGTTTTTGAAGATAGAGGAAAGATGGATAAATTTTAAAGAAGAACCTCGTAATCTTAGCTGGATTTCATTGGCAGCTAACGGTGTCAATCCATTTGGAGAGCTCAGATCTGTTGACTTAGTGTGACCTATTTTTTTTATTAACAATAACATTCCTCCATGGATGTAAATAAAGAAGGAGCACATAATGTTGGAAATGATTGTTCCAGGTTGTAATTTGTTTAGAATATATATATTTTTAACGCGGTAACATCTCATTTGTGTTGTTTGTTTCATAATTACATGATATGTTTTTATGTTTATTAATATATGTTCAATTATATTTTAAAATAATGTCTTATATATTTGTATTTACTCATGTATGTAGTAATTATGTATTGTATGTTTAATCAAATAGGTAAATACTAGGTCAAATATATATATATATATATATATATATATATACACACACACACATTGATCCTCTTATCGGTGAGTTACTAGAATTATGGAGGTGTGTGATTATGTATGATATCTCTATACCAGAAAATGCACAAAGGGAATTTCAATTCCATGTGATGCTAGTATGGACAATTCATGATTCCCCAGGGCTAACACATTTCCATGGTATGTTATAATAATGTTTCCCTGCTCTTCAAGTGTTTAATTTTATGAAGTTTATATCATGCATGTTTTTTAAATAATCCCTTCATTATACATACTTAAAATTATTGATATACAAATTAATACATCTCTTGTAGGTCTTCAAACAAAGGGTGAATTTTCATGTCCAGTTTGTGGTCCTCAGATGAAATCTCGTCGTTCAATAAGTTTACAAAATGAGGTGTTTGATGAGTATATGTACTTCCTTTCTAAGAGCCACATGTATCAGACAACTGAAAAATATATTTTCAATGGGAAATAAGAGACTAGAATAAAACCATAAAGAATGTCTTCTCATCTATGGAAGAAGCAATATATAATATATTTAGATCATAAAGGTATGGATCAAATTGTCTATGTATCATATGCATAAAATGTTTGGAATGTTTTATATTTTTAATACATTTTGATCGCTTTAATAATTGGCAAGTGTTGTTATAATATCTTTAATTATGCTTCATATTGAAGGTCCTGATCAAGACATCAATAATGAGGTGCTTCCACGACGAATGAAAAGTTATCTCGAGCAATTATATAGGCTCCCCTACTACGGGAATCTTGAAATTGTTCATCACTTTGATACAATGCACATCGAAAAGAATGTAACAGATACCTTATGGAGAATATTAGATGGAAGGATAGATAAAGAAAAAATAAAAAAGATTTGTAATGACATTAAGGAGGCCAAACATGCAATGCAAAGTGTGACTCATTCAAATAGCGATGGAGATGCCCAAAATATAAGCGTCCTTCCATGGTTATTGACAAAGCAACAAAGAAAGGATGTTAAATAGGTTATTGAAAAAATCAAATTTCCCATTGGATTTTCTTCAAACATGAATAATATCCTAACAAGGAAAGGTGACTTAGGTGGGGTAAAAACTCATGGTTGGCATACCTTCATTAAGGTAATTATCTTGGTGTATATATTTGTATACTGGTGAAACAACTTATTAGTGTTTTTTTTATCTACTAATTAATTTGGGAATAAATAACGATTGATCAATTTTTTTGGTTACAGTATGTTCTACCACTAGATATCCACTAGATATCCCATAAAACTTTGACAACAATGTCAAACAAGTTATATACAATCTGGGAAAATACATGAGGTAAGTGGCGATTTATATGGAAAGAGTAATTTGTTCATTAATTCATTGTACTACTTACTTTTTACTGCATGCATGTGTTTTACTTGTAATGTAATATATACTTTTTTGTTAAAACTTGTGATTTTATTTCATAAGTTTGTAGATGGTTTTCATCTAAAGCAATAGATCAAGAAGGTATAAAATATCAGAGGAGACAATTTCCTCATCTGATGCGTGAAATGAAAAATATCTACCTCCATCATTTTTCAATGCGCAAAAACACTACCTCATACACCAAGTTGAGGAGATTGAAAAGCGTGGACTTGTACACACAAGGTCAATGTGGATGGTTGAGAGGCACTTGAAATCACTCAAGGATTTGGTCAGACAAAAGAGCACATCAAGAGGATTCTATGGTATATCAAACCATGGTTTATATTACTTAATATAGTCCTAAAATAGCTGCAAGTATTAATGTGGATCGCATTTGGGATGTCAACTCCATCAAGAAATTTGAAGCGGAGCACCTGCTGGGGAAAGGTAGAATGAGGAAAGTTAGATGCAAGTATATGGTGGATATTTATAATACATTTGACTTTTTGTGATTATGTATGTAGTACTTATTTAATTTTTAGTGTTCTTACATAATCCATTATTAATATGAATGTATTCCTAGGTAAGTAATTATATGCTATTTTTTTTATTATAATATAGTTGGTTCAGAGGGGGATGCAATCATTACATTTATACGTTGCAAACAATCTTTATTGGATGAAGGTATGGATTAAACGATGTAAATAATCTAATAATGGTAGGTTAACATGGGAAGGTGTGTCTACATTGGTCAAATAAGTTGAACTTAACGATATATAATTTTCACTTAGAGGGAAATTGATTTAGCATATAGTTTAAAAGATAAACAGGAAATCATTTTCACCCATACAACTACTTGTTTTTTTTTAATATTATATGGATGAATATGGCCTGCTTTTTTCTTAATTTGCATAATTTCCAAGTATAAAAATGTTTATGAATTGAGAATATGTTTTTTTACATGTCTGGCATACTGCAGTTGAAACACCAGAAGGATATGTGGTGTAATGGCCACAATTTTTGCATCAAAAAGTTGGATGAAAAGATGAAAAATTATGATAGTGGGATAACTGCAGTATTTGTTGTTGTAAATGTAACTTCAAAAGATATTATGTTGTATATTATTATTGTATTTTGGTGTACCCTCGTTGAATATGTTTTTCCTCAAGTCGGGATGTCATTATTATGTTTGGTCATTGAGGTAAACCCTCCATTGTAAGTCAGGGCAATAGTCCCCAAGATAAATGAAGTAAAATGTATTATTGAGTATTCCTAGGTAGGTTGTCCCCAAAGAGATAACCTTGACAACCTAGTTAGTTAAGTAAGTCACACAACTGAAGAATATAAATAGGGAGGCACCCTCCTTATTTGAACACACACTCACTCACTCTCTCAAGTGCACATTAGGAGAGAGAGGACAAGTTCGCTAGAGGAGAAAGAGAGAGAGTTGTAGAAGACTTCTTATTCTTATATTTTTCCATCTTGTGATATTTTATTAGTGACGAAACTATTTTGAGGAAGTTTGCGGGGTTTTCTCCTTTATGGTTTCCTCGAGGAAAATATTCGTGTCTTGTGTATCTTGTCGTGCTTATTATTATTTTAGATAAAGATCCTAATCAATTTGAATTAAAGTAGAAAAAATAACATGGTATCATAGCTTCTTTGAAAGAAGGCACTCTGCAACAACGTAAACTAGGGATTCCTAGTTCAAGGTATTCTCTCCATAGATCATCAAGAAAATAGGTCTATGATAACTCTCCCTAGGAGGGCACATATTTTGGAGGAAGAAAAATCAAATTTGAAGAAGTTTCATTTTTGACCTAGACACTAGTGCCGGGAGAAACTAGGGAATCATATTTTTCAAGCTCCCCTCCACTGATATGAAAAAGGGGCCTCACTAGGCAACTCGCCCTAGAAGGGCGCATATTTCTATGGAGTCAGAATTCATTTCCAAAAAAATTCATTTTTTGCCTCATCTCTATTGTTGGGGGAAACTAGGGCATTGAGGTTTTGGAGTTTCCCTCAACTGAATTGGGAAAATGACCTCATTGAGAAACTCACCTCAAGGAGGCACATCTTTCTATCCAGATAGAATCTCAAGATTCCAAGTTTGGAAAATTACAGTTTCTCTATGGAACCCTAGGTCAGCCAGCTCTAGAATCAACTTGGGCATATCAAATTGGTAAGATCTAAATCTATGTTGTTTCCATTTGCGGTTATCATTTTAAAATGACTCATCACACCCAGCTTGATGATAAGATTGGGGGGGATAACAACGTTCGAGCATGTAAGTATAGGATCTCCCTGATCCTTGAAGAAAATGATTTGGACGAGTATATAAGTGGGAGATGAAGCTAAGGCTATCCATAAGAAGAACTTGGTCAAGGCCAAGAGAATAATTGCATATTCTATTAAGGATCATCTCATCCCTCAGGTATCATGTTTGAAGACACCTAAGGAAGTGTTCGATGCTTTGACAAAGAATGTGAAGATATAAAAATCATATACCATGCAGTTCTACTTCACAAGGGTTTCTCAAATCAAGGAACAACTTGAAGCAGTTGAAGAGAAGGTGGAAGAAGGGGAGATTTTTATGACCACCTTGAATTGTCTCCCAAGATCATAGGATTCATTCATTCAAGGAATATGTGCTAGAAAGAGGCTTATCACTTTCAACATAATTTGGGAAGAATGCACCCAAGAAGAATCTAGGCTCATAACTAGAGAAGAAAATATGAGAGCAACTAAATATCAAGCTCTCACAATCCACGCAAGAAGAAATCACAACAATAGGGAGGACCATCATCACAAAAGTCAAAGGATACCTAGAAGATATCTATCCAGTATCAGATGCTACACATGTGATGATAAGGGTACTACTCCAGATATTATCCCAGAAACAAAGGCTCCTCCAACAAGAAGTCAAAAAGAAAATACATCATGCTCACACCGCTGAAGATGATGAACCAACAATGAAAAGAATCAGAGAAGAAAGAGTTGATTCCTCAAGTGATGGGGAATATGTACTTTAATCCAGAAGGATTCAACCCATGACAAAGAAGAACATCTTATCCATCTCAGTATTTGGATAAAAAGGGATGCAGTTGTGAATGAAGAAGTGACTAGTATGAAACCCCATGGGATCTATGGTATAGAATACTTGTTCAAACATGAGCAAGATAGACACAAGTTCCCAGAATCAGATTATGAAGTAGAGCACACTGTCAAAGAATCCAGTAATCCTTACAAGAAGACAAGGATAAAAAGGGAGTCCACCAACCAAACAAACAAAGATAAGTGCTTAAATTGTCATTTCCTATATATCTATTTACTTAAAATATATTGTTTAGTTATGTACATATTTAGATTCATTTGATGTATTATGCATGATTGAGTGTCTGCATTTATGAACAATATACTACTGACATGCATGTGATGGGTAAGTAGCTTATGGTGTTGTACAACATTCCATTGCTACTTATCTAGAATGAAACCTATTTGCTGACATAATGGGATTAGTTCACACTCTTAATAATGTTCTGGTAGAGATGGAAGGCATCTAGAAAGTTGCCGTATGTATATTAGATATGAAAAAATGTTGCACGGGCTAATATAGTTGCATGACTGCGTGACATATATATTTATGCATAAGAATTAGATTTGAATTGTAGGAAAGATTGCATACAATCACCTACAAGAAAAGAAGGATGAGACTTGTTCCAAAGAACAAGTGACGACGGTTCATCTAGAAGATTCACTCGAAGAAAATGAAGAAGAGCCTGAAGCTCCTAGGAAAAAGGACACCATGGTGGAAGAAAGAGCTTCAGAAGAATATAAGAATCATGATATGACCAAGCCATAGAGAGCAATAGATCCACCTAGAGAGTTGAAGAACATTTTGGGCACGAAGATCATCCAAGATGAATAAAAGTATGACAAGACTTCCAAATAAAGCAATATTCCTCAGACACACTCTAGTTATGTAGCACTGTTGAGTGACATCATTGATACAAAACCTTCCAACTACAAAGAAGCAACAAAGGAGAAAGAATGGAAGGATTCTATGGTTGAGGAGTACTAGTTGATCATGAAGAATGATGTCTAGGATGTTGTTCTGAGACCTGAAAGGAACTACATAATGTCTTCCATGTGGATATACAAGATCAAGCATGCAGGAGATGACAACATCAAGAAATACAAATCAAGTTTTGTGGTTTTTCTCATAAAGAGGGAGTAGATTATGGTAATATTTACGCCATTGACCAGACACACTTATCTAATGAATTAAAAGTGCATATCAAGCAGAGAACCACATGTGCACAAAAGGATTTGTACAAGCTCAGAAGGAACCCATGGGATAACACATACAATTACATGATGATCTTGAAGAGTGATGGAGATCTCAACCTTTGCTACAAGGTTTAAGATGGAAGCCTACAAAGGATGACAAGCTCATAGATGGGTGCAAGAGGAAATTTCAACAGAGTTCAATATAGAGGATCTTGGTATCAAGTGACCTTGAGAGATGACATGGGTGGATACATAGAAGATCCGTAGCAGAGTAGGCTACCTGCCACTCTAATACAAAATGTTCCGATACATAGAGTACAAAATGTAGAGGGAGGATGATGCTCCGCTTCAGAGGGAGTGACTACAAAGGATCTCAGAGTTCGATAATATTGACATGGTACAACAGGATGGACAACTTTGTGATGAGCTTAGGCTTTAGCAAGAGTAAAGCAGACTCCAACCTTTACTTTAAGGTTGAAGTCGGAAGACCAGTACTCCTACTATATGTCGATGACCTGTTTCTTACAGGTGAGAATGAACTCATTGCATATGCAAAGAGGATTCTTTCCTCTAAGTTCAAGATGAAATACCTAGGGATGATGCATTACTTCTTAGGCATGGAGGTGTGGCAGAGTGGGGATGAGATCTTCCTTAGTCAAAGAAAGTATGCCATAGAGATTCTGAAGAGATTCAGAATGTTGGATTGCAAAGTGATGGCCACACCTATGGAATCAAACTTGAAGCTACTATGTAATGCTTCATCATATTCAGTTGATGCCACAATGTATCGTCAGATGATTGGTTCATTGATGTACCTGACGAACACGAGACTAGACATATGCTTTGCTGTGAACGCCCTGATCTAGTTCCCGAAGGATTCGAGACATGTTCACTTGATTACTTCAAAGCATGTATTGAGGTACCTGAAGGGTACATTTGAGTATGGGCTTAAGTATGACACAAATAATAATATTAACCTGCATGATTATGTTGATTCAGATTGGGAAGGAAACCCCATTGATTGAAAGATCAATTTAGGATGTTGCTTCAGTTTGGGATCCAGTATCATCTTCTGGTTTAGCAGGAAGCAATCCTGCGTGACTTTGAGTACAAACCACGCAAAATATGTTGCAGCCTGTTCGACCAATTGTGAGGAAGTATGGCTTCGAAATATACTTCCTAATTTATTTGATATCGAGTTAGAGGTGACTTGCATATTTTGCGACAACCATAGCTGCATGAAGTTGTCATAGAACCCAATGTTCCATGACAAGTTGAAGCACATTGAGATCAAGTATCACTATATCCAGGATATGGTGCAGAGAGGAGTAGTGAAGCTCCAGTACGTGGCGACGAATGAGCAGATAGCCGATGTATTGACCAAGCTGTTATCCAGAGTGAAGTTCGAGTACATAAGAGAGAGACTTGGTGTCATCTAGATCAGGGTACCTAGAAAGAGGGAGTGACGAGCTCTAACATGGTGGAAGACGCAGGTTGTCTATGGACGTAATCAGTCTTGGTTTGTTCCCATGCTAGAGATGACGAGAGACCGAAAGACACAAATGCATTAGAGAGAGATGTCACATGGTAGGAGATGCAGGTTGTCCCTAGACATAATCAGTACTGGGGTGCTCCCATGCTAGAGATGGTTCTCACATGGTGGTAGACGTAATTTGTCCCTAGATGTAATCAGACATGGCATGCTCCCATGCTAGATATAGTTCTCGCACATGGTGGTAGACGCAGGTTGTCCCTAGACGTAATAAGGCTTGGTGTGCTCCCATGCTAGGTACAATAAGATGTCCACCGGTCAAAAGTCACTTGGTGTGCACCTAGGAAATTATTGCATAGTGGTAGATGCAGGTTGTCCTTGAGACACAATGAGTGCTGGAGTGATCCTATGCTGGTAGAATGTGGGCTGACCATGGAGAGACGTAATGCACTTGCTGTGCTCCTAGGATATTCTCGCATAGTGGTAGACGCAGGTTTTCCTTGGGACTTAATGAGTCTTGACGTGATCCTATGTTGGTAGAACACAGGTGGTCTGTTGGACATGTGGTGTGCATATGGGGTGCTCTTCGTGTACAATGATGATATGATCCGGATTTGACGAGACAACGGTAGGAGATGCAGGTGATTGTAGTGGCAATGTAATGTATCGTTCTGGGATGTACCTAGGTGATGGATTGATCGTGGATATGATGAAGACCTAAATGAGGGATAGGCCTACACCCAACATGAAACAGGGATAGCTCTGTAGAAACTTCCTATGACGGATAGCTCCAACAAATTTCACTAATCAATAATCGACAAGATGATGACTACAACAGCAACGACGATGATGATCCAGCAATGATGACTTGACCAAAAGAGTTGATGATTGTGGCGAGAGAATACCTTCCTAGTTAAGAGGGAGTGTTGTTGTAAATGTAATTTTGGAAGATATTTTGTTGTATATTATTATTGTATTTTGTTGTACCCCCATCGGAGATGTTTTTCCTCTAGTCAAGATGTCATTATTATGTTTGGTCATTGAGGTAAACCCTCTTTTGTAAGTCGGGGCAATAGCCCCCAAGATAAATAAAGTAAAATTTATTTTTGAGTATTCCTAGGTAGGTTGGCCCCAAAGAGATAAACTGGTCGACCTAGTTAGTTATGTAAGTCACACAATTAAAGAATATAAATAGGGAGGAACCCTCCTTATTTGAACAGACACTCACTCACTCTCTCAAGTGCACATTAGGAGAGAGGAAAAGTTCACTAGAGGAGAAAGAGAGAGAGCTACAGAAGACTTCTTATTCTTGGGTTTTTCCATCTTGTGATATTGTATTAGTGACGAAACTATTATGAGGAAGTTTGTGGGTTTTTCTCCTTTATAGTTTCCCTTAGGAAAATATTTGTGTCTTGTGTATCTTGTTGTGTTTGTTATTCTTTCATATAAAGATCCTAATCAATTTGAATTAAAGTAGAAAACTAACAATATTTTAGGTTACTAATGTTTCCTCTAGGAGTGATAGACATCCCCGAGAATATGAAAATCAATACTATGGGTTTTTGGATGAGATATTTGAGTGTGAATTTAATTCCTTCAAATTAGTTATGTTCGACGTAAAATGGTATAGACTACAAATGAATGAACATGATCTTGATAGAACTGTTATTCAACATGCTAATAGATTTACCAGATTAATACAAGGAATGTTGAGCAAGCATAAATTCTTTATGTTCTTCTAATCCATTGCGAACAAGTATTCTACTCTAAGGTTCTAGGTAGAGCGGGTTTGTCATATGCTGTTAGATATGATCCAATAGGAAGGATGGTAAAGTATATTGTAGCGGAAGAAGATGATATTGAAGAAGAAGATGAGGTAGAGGAGAATTTAGTTCATGTTTCAAATGAGGATGTCAAATAAGATTAAGGAGATGCGAGAGACAATGTTATGGATGAAGATGGCATTGGCGATGTGTTAGACGAAGAACTTGAAGAAGTCAAACCAAATGTAGGAGAGCATGGTTTAGATGATGATATAGATGTTGATTATATGATTGGAATTGATGACAGTGGTGATGATGTTGTTATGGCCAATCCTTTCAACATGAAATACGAACCAGATGATATAGATGAGGAGTTGGATGAGGAAGAATATTAATGATATCAAAATGTTGAAATGTACATGGTATGTATTTAATTATATGTTTTTAGTTCATTTGTTCTCTTTCATATGTATTTATATGGTTTTTTCTCATGGAACTTGTATCCCATACGAAGGCCTCGACACCCATGTTCACCCACTTGACCATGTTTACATCGAGTTGTGTCTTTTAAAATTCTTTCGAGATGTTTAGCTCGAGTTGTTTCTTTTAAAATTAGCATGACCACAACGGGGATGGGGTATGATGGGAGTTACATTCAATATGACAAAACAAGAAAGTTCAAATGAAACTAGGATAAGATTAGACATATATATAGTACTGGCCGATGTGAGAGTCGTCTTTGAGTCTGGAAACCCTCCCATATCGTCAAGGCATGCAAATAGTCTATCCATGTCAAATTTCGGTGCATATTGAAACCATTTGAAATAAATTTAACGTTGGGCCCATCCATAGGTCATTGTTGCCCATGTCTAGTCCAAGTACAATGTCTTTGAGTTGCTTCTTTTAAAATTCTTTCCAGATGTACCTTCATGCAATATTTAGTGCAAGGGAAATAATGCTGGCGATCAACAAGAACTTGATAAATTGCACAAGCTTCATCAATTATTTTTTGTTTTTGTTTTTTTTCTCTCATCTAAGTATTTCTCTCCATATAGAGAAGTACAAAACCATTATTTAAAAAGGAAATGTCGTCTAGATAACACCTTCTTCCTTCCAGCAATCTCATGGGCCTAATTGGCTTGAGGCATGCTGGTTTTGAACGACATAGACGATGAATATAAATATCATCATGACCCAAATGAAGATGGGGTATAGTGAGAGTTACATGCAATATGACAAACTGAGAAAGTTCAAATGAAACTGGGACAAGATCAAACATATCTAGAATACTGGTCGGTGTCGAAGTTGTCTTTGAGTTTGGAAATCCTTCCATATTGTCAAGGCATGCAATAAGTTTGTCCATGTCAAATTCCTGTGCATACATGAACCATTTGAAAAGACTTTAACATTGGCCCCATCCATAGGTTATTGTTTCCCATGTCTAGTCCAAGTACAATGTCTTCAAGTTTTTTTATTTTAAAATTATTTCTAGATGTGCCTTCATGCAATATCTAGTGCAAGGGAAATAACGCCAACATGGGAAACAATGGGACGAATATCTTCTCGATTCACACCAAAATATTATGAAAATTTTGAAATTATTTAAAAATTATTTAAAAAGTTATTAAAATTTTAAAAAATACGAAAATACGAAAATTTATTTAAAAATTCCAATATTATGAAAATTATTAAAAAATTGATAATAGTGTAAAACATTTATCTATTTTTCATGCAATTATATTATTTCATGATCAAGAAAACAAGATCTAAACTATTTAATTACTCTCTAGTCATATGAGTATTAAATTAAAAAAAAACATTTCAATTGACAAAAATAAAGAAGTTAAAATAATTTATGTGAGAAGAAAATAAATAACATCAACCTTGAACTATCTAATACTTTTTTATTTAGTTTGAGAAAATACATCTTAATAATGTTTGATTGAGAGAATAAATCTTAAATTGGAGATTACATATTAAAGTAAATACGAAATGTTAACTTATGTTCGAATTAAAACACTGATGTTGAATTGAGATTGACTTAGTAATCTCTTTATTTATTCACTTACTATTATCCATATCATTTGGTGTTGTTTGATCAGAGAATTAAACTTAAATTCAAGATTAATGTCTAATGAAAAATGCTCAATGTTGACTTATAACCAGATGAAAATAAAGACAAATGAGGGCCTCATGAATTAGTAATCTCTTTATATAACGACTTGTTATTCATATCACTTGATGTGAGAAAACTCTATTAAGATAAAGAGGCAAAAGGCATACAAAGTTGTAGACATTTATTTGTACTTGGATTATTCATTGTGTATGTCATTTTGCCATTGTATTAAAAAAATTGGCTTTTTGATTTTGGCACTTAACCTATCTGAATCACACTTTATTTTTTGTTTATATTATGCTATATTAGCTCAAATTGAATCCAAATTAACTTTATACAGTGTTAGTCTCTTAAATTTTTAATGTTGTTGATATGATATTTATAATAATAATTTCATTTCTAAACTATGATCTAACTAAACATTGAATGATGATAAGTAAAATGTGAATTGGTGTATGGAATTTTCGTGATATAAAGAATACACATCAAAATCTACACAAAGTTATTAAAATAAATTTAATAATTAAAATCTTTATTAACATTGAATTATTCTCTTATAATGTAGTTCATAATATGTGTATGCCCTTAAAGTGAGTAAAATCATCATAATTTCAAAGATGTCACTTGGATGATTGCATTTGTTATGTTTGTTCGCTTAGACTTGATGAAGTTCCTCTCATTGAGTAGATGTGGTTTGATAGATACTATCACATCAATCATAGAAATGATTCCTTTCCTTATGATCAATTTATTGTTGAAATGTGATGTTTCCACAAGACCATGTTCTTAACCACGTGGTATTGCTAGGTGTTCCATATGAAAATAAACATTGGGAAAAATCCTAAGTCCCAAAAGAGTAAAAAGCGACATTGGTGGGTTAGCATAGCCGACTATGCTGCTCTATAACGTTTAAGAATGAACATAACCCATCACCATCATCCATGGTCATTAAAGCATACAAGCCCACAAATCCTAATTAACTATTGACTAATCAAAAAGCAGTAAATGTTATTATTACCAGTAANTATATATATATATATATATATATATATATAAGATCACATGCACACTCCCAACTCTCTCTCTCTATATATAATCACATGCACACTCCCAACCATCACCATTCGCGGCCTGTCGCTCTTGTAATTGATTCGGCCTCACTGGCCGTTCGAGCTGCCCCACTATACTCGTGTTATATAACAAACATGATCACATGCGCGCGCCCCATCAACACCATTCCTTGCATGTCGCTATCGTAGTTGATTCAGTCCGTCCCGACTCGATGGAGTAACCCTTTTCGGCCGTTAAATTTATTGTATAGGAAAATAATTTTCCAATGTAAAATCCCTACCTTTGACTATCCATTTTCTAGGTTAAATATTTATATCTTGAAGGGAACTTTTTAATTCCATATTGCTGCCCTTGGGAATTCTCTGAGATGAAATTATTGATGTGTGAAAACACACTTGTAAATGGAAAATCACTACTCTTTATGGGTGTTTCCTGAGTTGATATAATTTATATATGAAATAATACTTTCCCATGGAGTATCATTGTATTTGATTGGGAAATTTATGCTAAGTTGAAAATGGCAATGCTAATCATAAACTGTGACCCTGTGATCCTTGTTTGCAATAATTTTTGAATAATTTTTGAGCTGAAATATTTATGCATGAAAGGGAATTGTATAGTGATATATTTTCGTTATGAATCCAATTGGATAAAGGTGTTTACAAGGATAATGTTTAAATCCTTTAGTTCTAGTATGTTTATATATATAGGATAATACAAAAACAAAAAAATAGCCATATTGAAATCACAACTCTACCTAAATTGTTGATGAACCTCTCCTTGCACAATCCACATTATTAGACTATGAAAAGAACTTGTAACTTGTAGATATGCAATGTTCAACTTTCGAATAATATGTGATAATTAGGTTTTTAGTGTTAAAGAAACATATATCTATAATCAATTTAAATTAACAAAGTTTTGAAAGTCAGAAGATGCCACATTTAGTGATTTGTAAGCTCAACAGTGGCCACGTTTTGCTCTTCCACAAGTTGATGTACCCTTCCAATTATCCTTTATATTGTCTATATTTCTTATAACTTCGGGATATTTGGATTTCTTGTCATCTTTCAAGAAGAAATGAACCTTATTGTGAATGTGTTACCCCAACATAGAGTAATTCATGTACTCATAGTTATGTTTAATAGGTTCACAATTTGGTATAGCCAATTGCATGTGTGAAGAAGTTGTTTGCGTTAGTGACATTGTTGGTGATGATAAATGTATTATGAAAATGGTCTTAAATATGTTAGGTATTGTTAATTTATCTAAAAGAAGGTAGTGTTTTAGTGTCAACTCAATTAGAGAAGCTAGATTCCTTGTGATATCCACACACTCCTAAATTTCACCTAGTGTAGGCTGATTACCATTACTAATTAAGAGTTTAGGTAAAGGAAATAATGGATGGGGGAGGAATCAATCCCCAAGATATTCTGGAACATTTTATCAAAATTTTCACTCAACACAATGACAACTAGGAATTATGGTTGTACTTGCCTTGGAATAGCTTGTTGTTTGTGAACTTTATAGAGGGTCATATTTGGATTGAGAGTGAGGGATTAGGAAAGAGATCAACTTGCATACTTATTGTTAATCTATGGATTTTGTGTCATATGCATGAAATGGAGCATCAAGGTGTGTTCCCCATTCAATTGAATTCTACCAGTAACTTTTTCCTTGGTTGAAAGTGATGATAAAGGGTAAGGTAACTTCTCATTTTAGTTTTGTTACTTGTTTTTGGTTAAAAATAACTATGTTTTGTTTTGTCTAATCGTTTTCCCAATTATAAGAAAAATGATCAATCACATTGAACTGATTAATATCAATCTTAAAAAAATTGTATTACTAGACATAGTTTACTTCAACATAATATTAATCATCCTTTTAAATCAAGTTGGAAATTTGTTGACCGTATTTTCTGTCTTGAGGCCAACAAGGAGAGATAACCCACACAAGAAAAATGCAGCCCCCGACGTGTTTAAGAAATCTAACTCTCGCAGGGTATAGGTCATGCTACCATAATGATTTGCTCTCGACAAGAGAGTCTCACAATTAAGTTGACTAATTTTACTAAATATAAAACCACAATAAGATGAAAAAAATCCTAGCTAGTCTATGATGTGGATTCTCATAGCTGAAACTGTTAGAATTTGAATGCCATTTAGATATTCAAGCAGAGAGTTCTGATAATGTTTGCAGTAATTGAATGGAGAATGAAAATACAAACCAAGCAAAACAAACCACACATTAAACAGACAAGTATTGTTCAGGAATTTACAGTATATTCATCATAATAATATCCGGTGTTACAATGTAGTTTACATAGGTAAAATTCGAATGCATGAGTAATGAATTCGAATCCTCCAAGTGGATAAGATTGTATCTAACTGAATCTCTAACTCAAGGTCTCCCAATCAATATCAGAGTCCAAATAGACAACTCCCCGATGACCAATAACTCCAACAAGCAGTAACAACTAGTTAACTCAGTGCAACTAAGTGTGGTAGGTAGGAAAAGTGCTCCTCCCCATGCAACCATGCATTATCCATGCATTAGTAGTGCTAGCCTAACTGACTGTGAAGTAACTGATTCTAACTGGGGGCTAACTAAGAATAACTAGTGCTAACACCAACTGACTGAAGTAGGTTGGTGCCGGGACTCCCAGTGGCTCCTAAAATGCAAGGATTGGCCTAGGAGGTGCCCTAACTGATGTATGCACATGCAGTAAATGGCAGTTAACCTCTAGTAGTGTCCCCCACACTTCAATGACTGGTACATGTGGCCCCATTGGGCCATGTGGACCCAATTGCACTAGTGGACCCATTTAATTAATTTAAGGTTCCCAAGTTAGGCAATAATTAATCTAATAAACATTTGACCAAGAGAGGATTAATAATCCTAATAGAAACAAGCAGTTCTAGTAAAAGTTAAACTGAAGACATTTTAATAGCTAATAAAACTTGTAAGTTTTTGCTATGAAATAAACTAAAATTCTAAAATTAAAACTAATTCTATCTATTTGATCTACCCTATATTGGCCAAGAGAAAAGTTTGAATTACCTAAACAGTTACATAGATCCAAGTTCAAGATTAACCAAGTTTGAATCAGATTCAACATTAAAATCAAATCACAATTAAAACAAGTTATGAGATTCAATAAGATTTCTGAGTAAAATAATATAACTGTTAAGGTAT
>LPNX011097524.1:204685-235680 GCA_001517045.1 Pseudotsuga menziesii | reverse complement strand
TATTACCAATTCTTAAAACGCCAACTATAAAATGATTGGCGATATTTTTCAAAAAATATTTTAATTTCCAAGGATTTTATATCATTTATATAATAATTTTGCGATTTTTAGGTTGAAAAAATTGTACCCCATCAAAATTGGGCGAAACAGGGCTTCAAAAAATGCAAAATGGCGAATCTTTTTTTGGGAGAAAAACAAGGAAAAATAGCCCACTGGGCTAAAATTCGCCCCTAAAATTATCCCTGGAGCATATGTAATAATAGGAGGGTTGGGGAATAGATGGGGCGGTTGGGTTAGGTGTAGTTGGATGAGCTGGAGAGTGAGAGAGAGTGGAGAAGGGGTTAGTTCAAGACTTAGGTGGGAGGGAGAGAGAGAGAGAGAGGGGGTAGATGGTTCTCAGTTTAGGGAGGAACTTAGGGTGATTAAGAGAAAGGAGGGTATACGTGTGGATTATGGGTTTTTGGGTTATAGAGAGAGAGGGAGAGGTAATGGAGAAGCTGGGGGAGATAGAGAGAGAGGAAAAACAGGAGTAGGGGAGGTTAGAGGTTATGGGGAATATGGATGGGGAGAGAGANTTACTATGCAATATCAGTCTCAGTATTCAGAATTCAATATATCAGTCTCACTATTCAGAATTTACACAGGCTCTCTTGATTTCGTAGGCAGCTCCACAGGTTCAGGATGTATACACTAGCAGCATGTATACACCAGCAATCATAAAAAATTCTAGACTCCAAGCAGTATAGATACTCAACGCATATATACTATTCAGCATATATATATATATATATATCAGTTAGCATACATATATTCTTCAATCTATTAGTCAGTCTGATATACAGCATACAAAAAAAAAATATATATCAGTTACTCTCCACGCAGCTTTCTCCAACGCAGCATGCATGCAATCTTCAGCATAAAAGATAGGTATACCACTACCACTGATAGGTATTGGAGCAGACTTCAACGCAATATATATANAGAGAGAGAGAGAGAGAGAGAGAGAGAGATAAAGGGGGTTGTTAGAGGTTTAGGGGGGGGTATATTAATGTGGGGATCTGTAGGTGTTGCAAAGGGGGTGTAATAGGAGGTTTTGGGGGTTAGGAGCATATGTGTTGTTTTTCACCGAAACACACACATTTTTTTTCACTAAAATGCACACACGATATTTAACATTACAAATATATTATTTGGTTTGGTAATGATAACATTAAAATATTATGGGGGTACCTAAGGTATTAGAGATAGAACTATAGGGAGGTGTTAAAGGGCTATAGGTAGACAGAAAGGGTTAGGCATTTGGGGAGACACATAAGGGTGTTAGTGGNAAACGCTTGCTACTTACAGGCCAAGCCAATTTCAACAGAACCACCAAACTCGTAGAACCCGGTCAATCAAAAGAAATTGCACACCATAAGCCTTCAAATAACCCAATACAAATATCTACTTGAAATCTCTAATCTGCCTGTTAGTAACCAGGCAAGCACAAACCCAGAGCTCCAACGATCTTGAGACAAAATGGGAATTAGGTCAAAAATTAGGGTTTATGCATTTACCACCGAGTCTTCAACGCAGCCTTCAACTGCAGTTTTAATATATAATAATAATACTGCTTCTATGCTGCTGCAGCAACATCCAGAGCCCAGAGATCGCCGTAGCTTCAAACTCTGGTTCTCAGACAAGGGGGCGAGAAAGGAAACTCCAATGGAAGTCTATGCAGTCCTTAAATCGCGTGGACGAGCTGTCAAACTCAGAGCAATTCAAGCATTGGATAATCTGATTCCAACTCGAATTATTATTTTATTCAAACATCAAACTATTTACCTTGGGTCTATAAACTCGCAATCAATAAATTAAATCAAGGTGTAAACATCAAAGGATAGTAAACACAGCTGCCATGGACATCAGACAGGTACAGAACAATTTACAAATACAACACTAAAAAGTATTTAATAATTCTTCTTCAACACTTTTACCACTTACAATATCCGAGAAAGATATTTAATGAAAATGGTAACCTGAACTCCTTTCTTTTTTTGAAAAGGTAAAAGATTTCCGTCAATCCAAATTAACTTCATATGCCCAGATGTTTTGATTTAACTTCATTATAAATCAAAACATTAATAATTCATATAGTGAAGCAAGAAAAGCTGTATGTAAAAAATCATAATGAGAACATGCATTAAAAAAGAATAAAATACAGAGGATCTTCCCTTCCACGACGTTTGTTTGTTTCGACAACAAATTGTTGGTAATTACAGAGAATGAGAATAAAATACAGAGGATTTGACAACAAATTGTTGGTAGTTATATTATTTGACGATAACCTTGGTGGTGGTGGTGGTCCAGTGAGACCAGACTTTGGTTTATTGAACCTAAAGAAACTATTTAATTAGTTTGTTTTAAAATTGTATTTCTATGCTCAAAGAGCTTGGTGAGAATTGTCGTGAGCTCACTATAATTTTGACATGTTAAAATGCTAGGAAGGTCGGTATTGCAACAAGGATTATGAAACTAAGATCTAATGTGGGTGTACGGAGGGCACTCTAAGAGGAAGTGATTTTCATCTTCAATGTCCTATTCTCACAAAGATGGCAGATCCTTTCCACCCATGGTGTTTTAGGAACAATCCAACTACCTGTTTCACTATGGAGCTCATGAGAGTTCGTTCTTATCTTGGCTATATTATTATTTTTCTTTGAATTGGTTAAAATAGAGAGATACTTTTTATCTTCTGGAGTAGGGTTGATGACTTCCTTATAATATCTTAATTTTCTTTTAGCCTCTAAATCTTTCTCACACCACAATTTCTCTTTAAACTTCGAAGTAACAATATTTTTGATGTTATTAATATTTTGCATTGCAATATTTTCGTCAATCTCCCAGTGGTTTAACCATGCCCTAGTATCTTTGTACCAACCTCACTTGAGCCTTAGGTGGTTTTGGCTGGAATTAAAAGCTAGCTTAGGAAGTCTATGGTCTCCCATGTTATTGATTTTGTGCTTGTACAACAGGAGCCTGGTCATAGCTAGGCTCTTGATAGGGGAAATACCCACTTCTATAAGGAGAATATGATATGATGCGATGCTTTTAATTTTGAGGTTATACGTTATAAAACGCTTCTGGATTTTCTCAATCTTTCTCCAAGATTCTCTAGAGATGTTGCAACCCCAAACCTCACATCCATACAAGATAACAGGAGTGACTAAAGTTTCAAAGAGGAGCTTCTTTTTATCCCACATCACAAGGTTTACTGCTTTACAATTATTTTCAAGACCAAAGTAAGCTTTCCACCCTCCATTAATCCTTTTCTCAATGCTGTACTTCCAGTTGAGCTTGTGATGAATATCAATTCCTAGGCATTTGTAAGAAGACACTTCTTCCAAGTTGATATTGTCATACACAAAATTAACGTAAGTGTCCTTATGAAATTCTTATTGAATTTCATAATCATAACTTTTGTTTTGTCAATATTGACGATCACACTCACATCGTATTTCCTTCTAAAAATGAAGACGTGACTTCTCTTAGTTTCCCTAATTTCCATAACAAGTTCTCCATTTAATCATTGTATGGTCTAGCTATATACATGAAAGAGTTACACCCAAATAATCTCCATCCATATGTGATCGGTGATCTACGAGACGGTAAATTAACTGTTTTGTTTTTCCTTGACAGAGATCTTGACAATTAATGCTACACCTATTTCTGAACGTTTGTTTGCATGTGCTTCAACGATTTAATGAGATCTCACAGTTGCCATGCATCAAAGACTACATGTCAATCTCAAGAAGTGAACTTATAGAAACCTCGTTCCTTCTTCATGACGATCCTTATATCTCATTCAAAGTCAAGCATATCAGGGATGATTTTAAGGAACCATACTTATTTAAAAGTGTATAAATGTTGGCGAATATTACCAATTCTTAAAACGCCAACTATAAAATGATTGGCGATATTTTTCAAAAAATATTTTAATTTCCAAGGATTTTATATCATTTATATAATAATTTGGCGATTTTTAGGGTGAAAAAATTTCACCCCATCAAAATTGGGCGAAACAGGGCTTCAAAAAATGCAAAATGGCGAATCTTTTTTGGGAGAAAAACATGGAAAAATAGCCCACTGGGCTAAAATTCGCCCCTAAAATTATCCCCGAAGCATATTATCTGTTCATTTAATGTGATCTGGTAGATCAATGATGAGATGGCAACGTGATAATCTATCTCCATTAAGAGATTCATTGGCATGAAAAATAATTGGTGATTGAAATATATATATATATATATATAATTTATTTAAATGTTATTTTTATTTTATTTTACTTATGTTAAAAATAAATCAGCATAAATTCATTTAAAAAGGGATTTATTAAGCATCAGTATCAAATTTCTCAAGGTATAAACTTTTTTTTAGTAAAAATGTGTAATCTAATTTTTATGGTTTCAATTTATTTAATTTATGTTAATTTTTATGGTTTTAGTTTATCTAATTTATATTGTTTTATATATATGCAATTTTAAATAATTTAAATTTAATTTAAGCCGACAAGTGTCAACTCTAAGATAAGCACAGAAGGAGTTACACATCTCTCCTACTGGGCTATAGAATACACCTCTTCGATGCAATAAATATTTTCCAAACAAATAAAATCCTCTTTTTCAAAATAATGTTTGGCATAAACATTCACAAAGAAA
This sequence comes from Pseudotsuga menziesii, assembly GCA_001517045.1. Lineage (NCBI taxonomy): Eukaryota > Viridiplantae > Streptophyta > Pinopsida > Pinales > Pinaceae > Pseudotsuga > Pseudotsuga menziesii. Next base: position 230,983 of record LPNX011097524.1, on the reverse strand, counting down.
AAAACATTAAAATGTGAAGAAAGAGAATATGATTTATTTATTATAATCACCACGGAAAACATCTAGAAACTCATTTAAAGTATGCTATATGGGAGAAACATAACCTTTATAAATTATAATATAGTTTTAGATTTAAAGTTGATGGATAATGGTTTTAATAGGCCTTTTTAAAAAAAAAAAACCATAAATGTCTATCCACCAAAATAACATGATAAAGGTAAAAAAAATGCAACGTCATTGGTCTATCCACCCTACCACATAATATTTTCTTTCCAAATGACCAATATTTCAACGAATAACTAAGTGCAAAACCAGAATTCATTTCAAGGAAATAAGCAAAGGTGAACCATTCGTGACAATGGCAGCGCTGTTCGAGGGTTTTGCTGCTCGGTGGGAGGACTCTGCTCGTCTCCATGGCCAAGGTTTTTGGTTTCTGTTTGGCTTTTCCTGATTTTTTTGCGGCATTCCTACCACCCAAGCTCCCCTGGCGATACCCATTGTTTCCTTTCTGCCTGTCATGCTTTTGTTTTCCCCTGGTGTGCGTTCTTAGAGTCCCTCGCTCGATTGCGTTATCTCGGTGCTATCTTTCCTTTCTCAGTGTGGTTCTTGGGCTATCTCCATTCTTAGTCACTGGGTTTATCTGTTACCACCTTTTTTCGACCTTACTGCCTCTCTGGTTATCCTTGTATTCTCCTTTGCGACTACTTTTGTGCTACTATGCTGGTTTTCCGGTGCTGCAGGTGATGTCTTGGAGTCCCTCCCCTGTCAAAGGGGACTAGTACCAACCAAGAGAACAAGTGGGAATTACTTATCGTTTTGCAGTAACCTGGTTATGGGGTTTTTGCGTTTATCCTAGGCTATCATCCTGCATGGATTTTACGTCGCCCGTTTTGGCATTTTGGTTTGCTCCCATCATCCTTCAGGGTTGACTTTTGGGGTTTTGCTTGGTCACATGTCAGATTTTGGGTCTGTCCTTTTTGTCGCTGGTTGTATGGTTTTCAAGCTGTGGCCTTGTCCTTTTCCTATTACTACGGTTTCTGTTTATTGCTTCATATAGGGTTTTCTTCTATGAGCCTGTGGTGCGGTGGGTTTGTTTTATTCCGGCTTTGGGTTGACTCTTTATTCTGCCCTACTTTTCGGGCTGGGGTTTTACTTCCTTCCCGTAGGTTTCCAGTTCATGGGTTTGTTTTCCTTGACACCCTTGTCTGTCAGCAGGGTTTCTTGCTGCTTTTGGTGTGTTGGTTTTTGTGTCTTTCTCCGATTTTTCCTGATAACCCAACTGTTTATCTAACCTTTGGGGTTTGGGCTGAGTGGTTTTTAGGCAGGGTGGGTTCAGACAGGGAAGGACCTGGTAGTGGGGGATACCGGGGTTATCATCACTGTGGGTTGTGGTTGACTTCCTGTGTTTCTCTCCATGGATGACAAGAAAGGTATGACTCGTCATCAATGTAAGCGAAATGCTTAAAGTATGAAGACCCTGGAAGGGAAATTTCTCTATGTGCTTGGACATGATGTCTATATGGAGCGTGTGCACTCTCTATGCTCCCGGGCTTTGGTCGGTAGTTTGGAATATGTTCATATGAATAAGAAATCTTGGGTGGAATGGGCACAATAGCATTGGAAGCTGCTTATCACATACATACCAACCATTATCTTGCTTGCCAATGGTTAGATAGTTTTTGTCTTTCTTGAAGATGACCATGCCTCGGTTATTTTGAACTCAACTTGGAGCTGAGTGGGACTTGGGTCCCTGGTTCTGGATAGATGGCATACTCTTTTCGACCCTCTAAAGGAGAGAGTGATTAAAATCCATTTATGGGTTCTCCTACCTTCTCTTCCTTTCCCCCTCTAGCACAAGAGTATTCTAGAAGGCATTTCCAACACTGTGGGTCGCTTTGTAGTGGTTGATGAGGATTTTCATCTCTCCTTCGACAAAGGCTTGCAAGGGTGCTTGTGGAGATGGATGTTTCACATGGGTTACCGGCAGAGGTCGAAATACTTTGCAAGGAACGATTGTTGGTACAAAAATTGGATTACCTCTACGTCCCTTTTCGCTGCAACAAGTGCCATGAAACGGGACACCTTCAAAAGTCTTGTCCTCGGATCGTGATGGTTAGCTCGGACTCTAGCCAAGGAGGCTCTCCTGTCTTGTGCAGCACCTCCTTAGTTCACTTGCCAACTCATCCGAAATCTGGTAATTATTCACAATCTCTGTCTCTCTTTGAAGATTTTCCTGATTCTGTGCTAGAGGCCATAAATGAGTTGGATTATGATCGGACTTTGGTTTCTCCTCCTATCCTTGCTGCTATTAAGAACACTCCTTTGGAATCTATCTCTCCTTCCCCCCCTCTCAACTGCTCTCCTGCTCCCATACCTGTTTCGCCTAACCCTTCACCCTTACATCCCTCCTCTTCCCCTATCACTTTACCCTCTTCGCCTGCCCCTCCCCTTTCATCATTTGAGGAATTTATTCCCCTTCCTTCTCAGAACATTCCCCCTCTTCTTAGCCCCATGGTGCCTAGCCCCGTATCTTCTCCTTCCTTTTCGAACCCATCGCTTCAGAAATCTTTGTTGATCTTTACGGCCAAAAAACCTACTTATCCTTCGACCTTACACTTGAATTCTATCCTCTTTGAGAATGTGACTGTAAGGAAAAAGAAAAAGGTTCATCGTGGAACTACTGTTTTCCTGTCATCGGATTCTCCCCCTTACACACCACTCTCTGTCCATATAAAAAATGCAGCCACGGGTAACCCTCCTCGGGGACTTAGAGCAATGTCTCCCCCCCCTCATGTTCCTTGATGAAGATTTTGTCCCTGAATGTTAGAGGCCTAGGAGGCAAGGCCAAGCACTGTAGCCTTCGTTCACTTTTTCGCTCTATCGCTCCTGATATGGTTCTCCTACAGGAGACCATGTGTAGTTCCTTTCTCACTCTCCATGCTTTCTCTAAAATCTTGCCTAATTGGGAATTCTATGCAACTGATGCTTCTAGCCTCTCGGGTGGGTTGCTTACAGCGTGGAACCCTCTGATGGTTAGATGTCGGGCCTTCGAGACTGTTGCAGGTATCCTTGTAAAGGCTTCCTTTCGAGGTGTGGCATCCCCTATCTCTATCCTTAACTGTTATGGTCCCTATAGGAATAGAGAGAGTTTATGGGACAGGATTCTTTCAGGGGGCCTGCTCACTATCTCTAACCTGATTTTGGGTGGTGATCTCAATTTGACCCTATCTGCCTCTGAAACTTGGGGTTCTAAGACGATCCTTGACCCTTTGGCTTCTCATTTTAGACTCCTGTTCGACTCTGTGAATTTGGTTGATGTGGCTTAGCCTGGTACGGGTCCCACTTGGAGAAATGGGAGAGCTGGGGAAGCTGGGATCAGTAAAAGACTTGCTTGCTTCTTAATCTCCTCCTCGCTGCTCCCTGCACTCCTTCTTCACCATGTTTGGGTCATTCCTTTGGACATTTCTGACCATTACCCAATTTGTTTCGAATGGAATAAACAGGTTGGATCCTTTACCTTTCCCTTTAAGTTCAATAGATCTTGGCTCACTGATCCAAATTTCAACTAGTGGGTTTCTCATTTATGGCCTACTCTCTCTCCCTCTTCCCCTGATAATGAGCTTGATCTCCTCTCCCATAAGCTTTGTTTATTAAAAAAAGAGGTTAAGGTTTGGACCAAAGAAAAACCTGCTTCTCTAAAGTCAGATTCTCTTAAGATTGATAAGGACATCTATGACATCCTCTCAAATTCCCCATCTGACATCCTCTCACAGGACTTTTAGAACAAACTGAATCTTCTCAGATCTATGAAAAAAAAGCTGTTGGACCACTACCTTCTCACCTGGTAGCTTAAAATTAGGACTAAGTGGGCATTACTGGGTGATTCAAATACTAAGTTTTTCCACTCACTTGCATCTGGCAGAAGGAACCAAAATGCTATCTGGTCTCTTGAGGATTATGTTGGGAACCTTATCAATGAAGAGGGTACACTGAGAATGTTGGGCCATAACCATTTCTCTAAGGTTTTCAGTGATGATAAACAAACATGCCTTCTTGCTCAACTCAAAGTTGTTATGCTTTTTCCTTCTATGATTCCTCCTGAGGAGGCTCACTGTCTTGTGGATCCTGTCTCTTTATCTGAGATAGAGGGAGCTCTCAAATCCTTTAAGAAGGACAGAAGCCCGGGTCTTGATGGTTGGCCTGTGGAGTTTTTTCTTCACTTTTTTGAGTTATTGGGGAAGGATTTACTCTCAGCAGTTGAATTTGCTAGAATTTCTGGTCTCATCACTCCTTCCATTAACTCTACCTTTTTGGCACTTATTCCCAAAAAGGATAAGGCTGTCACCTTCATGGATTTTCGTCCTATTTCTCTGTGCAATCTGGTGTACAAGCTGATCTCGAAGGTCATTGCTGTTAGATTGAAGCCTTTCCTAGAAAAGCACATTTCCAAAGAAAAGTTTGGGTTCCTTAAGAATAGACAGATTGTTGAGCATATAGGCATCACCCAAGAGACCCTTCACTCTGTTAAGAATAAGAATACTTGTGCTCTCATCCTCAAATTGGACCCGGTGAAGGCCTTTGACAGGGTTAACTGGTCATACATCAGGCTTATATTGATCCAGATTGGGGTTCCTCTCCTTGGAGTTAATTGGATTATGGGGTGCCTCACCTTAGCTAATTTTGCTATCTTGATAAATGGTACACCATCTAGTTTTTTTACAGCTTCCAGAGGAATTAGGCAAGGCTGTCCCCTTTCCCCATTGCTATTCATTCTTGTGATTGAAGGGCTTAGTTTTTTTATCAATCATCGGGTGAAATGTCTTATCAAAGATATCAAAATATCCCCTACATTGGCTCTCACCCACCTTCTCTTTGTGGACGATGTTATCCTTCTTGGTACAGGTACATTGAGGGAATGGTTGGGTTTTGATGTTATTCTCAATACTTTCTGTCAAGCCTCTAGGATGAGTATTAGTATGGAAAATTCAGTCTTCCTTTTTAATAATGATGATGATGATGTCCTCCTTAATATCTCCTGGTTCATGCCTTATAAGATGGATCCTCTCACCACAGGCTTCAAGTACCTTGGATACTTTCTCAAGCCCCTGGGCTACAAGAAAAATCACTGGCATTGGTTAATATAGAAGTTTGAAAAGAGGATATCTCATTGGTCTTTTAAATTCCTATCTCTTGGAGTTCGTCTAGTTCTGGTCCAAACAGTACTTTCCAGTCTCCCTCTCTACTGGTTTGGATTGGCCCCTATACCTAAATCAGTCTTAAACAAACTTAGAAGCCTTACTTTTGCTTTTTTATGGGGCACAACTACTGATAAGCGCCAATATCATCTTGTGAGTTCTGAGCTCCTCACCAGACCAAAAGAATTTGGTGGATGGGGCATAAAAAATTTCCTGTGGTTTAGCATAGCATTAAGAGCAAAGAATTTCTGGATGGTCCTTCACAATAACGGTCTTTGGCATCAGGTACTTATTAAAAAATATTTGAAGAACCTTTCTATTGTGACCAGGTTCAGGGTGAAGAATTTCTCTATTCGACAAGCATCAGTGATTTGGAAAGGCTTCATCCTCACCCTCCCTTGGATTGGGAAGCACCTTGCCTAGCATGTGGGGAATGGCATGGACATTTAGTTGGGTATTGACCCGATCATTGGAACTCAGTCCTGTCCTGAAATTCCTTCTGACCTCAGAGACTATCTTGAAGACTTGGGCATCATAAATCTTTCTCAGGCTCACAATATTTTTCCTAGACAACATCCTTATTGGTACACAGTTGAAGATTTAAATGTTACTGGCGATTGGAAGGATCAGTGGGAGGTGTTTACAAGTAATTTGGAAGGAGCACGTATTAGACTCAATTCAGGATTTGATCGATTGGTCTGGGACTATAACCATGTTGATGGTTCTGTTACTGCAAATTTGATCTATGACTGTATCTTTCACTCGTCCTCCCATCCTATTGGCTGCCCCCTGCAAGCTCTGATATGGTCTTGCAATATACTGAGGAAAATCAACTGTTTCATTTGGCTGACTTTGAATAATAAGATCCTTTCCTAGGAAAATATTCAGAAACGTGGCTGGAACGGTCCTAGATGTTGTGCACTCTGTGGCCATGGCAAAGACAGTGTGCAACACCTTTTTATCGATTGCTCTTTTTGGAAGAATATTATTGTTTATTTGAGTGATGTATATCATTTCTTCCTACACAATTCTCAGATAATATCAACTCTTTCTTGATTACCTGGACTGCACGTTTCTCCAAGCACTCTGTCATCTGTTACCTTCCTTTTTATGCTATCTGCGCTATGTGGAAAGAACAAAACCGGGCTATCTTTGATGGGAAAAAACATTCCCTTATGAGTGTTTTCCAGCATATAGTGTACCTCTCACAAATGCATAAGCTTGTTGTATCAAAGGTGAAAAAACTGAGAGCTATCGGTGTTGGGCCTATTCTCACCTTCCCTTATGGTTTCTTTGATGGGGTAGCTTCTAATGGTATCGGTGGAGCAGGTTTCTGTCTTACCCTGAATGAGTCCCATTCATTCGAGTTTGCTTTGGGGGCTGGATCATGCACAAACACTAAAGCATAATTGATTTCCTTATGGGCTCTCTTTTTTATTACTCAGTATATGGGAATTCCAACAATGAATATCTTTGGTGACTCTGCTGTCATCATTAGCTGGGAAAAGGGCTCAACTGCTTTGAAACCATCTGCCCTCAACCATTGGTGTATGGACACAAGAAGACTCATTACTTGCTTCCATCACCTCTCCTTTAGCAATATTTTCTGTGAACACAATCAGCTAGCAGATCGTCTATCGAAATCAACCCTTTCTTTGGCTCCAGGTTGTGGTTATTTCTCTAAATTTATAAACAGCCATTTGACTTCGCATGGTACATTTCAGCTCTTTTGAGCTTGGTGCAGGAGCTTTGCCTCCTTTTACTTGATGCACCTCCTTGATGTTTTTGGAGCGGGCTCCTCTTGATAGAAGTTCTGCAGTTGCTGTATTCACGAAATATATTGGACTATTGAGATGGACTATTGAGATGACTTCTTCCTTGCGGAATTTGGTTTTTGTGCTTGGTTAGTGCTCTGCTTGACCACCCCCTCAGCTAGCACCTATGAATTGGGACTCATTCTTGGAATATACAGACTATAAGCTCCTAGCTGACTTTATTTGTATGTTACCCCTTAAGAGAAGGCATATCTTGATGCCCTTTGATTCAGATTAATGAATATCAAGGACAAGCCTTTTTCTTCCTGTTAAAAAAAAAAAAAACCATGATGAAGGTAAAAATAATATTTGTTAAGGAATATTTTTAACAAAAGCATATAAACTCAAATGATTTGATGAAGTTATATTTATATAAGATTGATATTATCTAAAGTTATATATATCAATTTTATAATTAATATTTTGATTATGGAAGTAATGATATTATCAAATTGATAAGAGGATTAATATTTGTTTTAAAATTCATTTCTTCATTTCCAAAATGTTTTTAATATAATTTCATAGTAAAGACTTAATAATCAATAACTTAATTAATAAAATGACTTAATTAATAAAATGATGTATGTATGATAAATGATGAAATAAATGTCTTAACAAAAGAATTCAATGTAAAAAGAATAAACGGAGAGAGGCATTATATTTTTTAATAAAATTTGAAATCATACACATTTTGATAGAACATAGAGGTTTAAAACTAAAGGCTCCATCGACACTCTTTAAAGATGTGAACAAATATCTCAAAACCGAGTGTTTAGTCAAAATATTTTATTTGCCAAGTCACACATTTAATTCTTTGATGAAGTGAAAGACCGAAAATTGGTAACATTGTGGAAGGCATATGTCGATCATATTGAATAGAATAAAAAAAAAATATTTACAAAATTCTAATGGGGTCCCTTTATTTCACAAAATGAAGGGGAGGTGGTTGGGGTGCCAGCAAAATTCCAGCATAGATGTTATTTCTATAGTGACCTTATAAATGTAACATAATAGTGTAGTATTTATAGGAGAAACAAAAGATTTAAACACACACACACACACACACATATTTTAAATATGGAATACATACGATGTTTGATATGGATTGGAGAGTTGTATTGCATTGGATTGTATCTATGTTGGTTGTTGGTGAGAAAAAAATACTATAATGTCTATATTGTGTATCTTGAATCCATATTAATGGTTTTTTATCCTCCTTACCCTGGTTCTATTCCCATGATTGTCATATGGAACTCATCATGGGTATATTTTTGTATAGAGGTGTGTTACAAAATGGTATTAGTAAACCAAATTCTTATTATTGGTTTAAACATGATCAACCTATTCATCAAGTGAAGTGCATATGTATTTTCCTAGTGTTAATTGAATGTGGCCACACTACTGTCAACATAGCATGATTAGATAGGTGAAACAATTGGATCAAATTACATTCTCTCAAAATCTTAAAATTACCTAGTTTTGCAAGTCACAAACTTCTTGTTTAGAGAAAAATGAGATCACTATTATTGATATATCATTTCCTTTTGGTAGTTTATTAAAGAGAAACAACCGAAAAAACACTTTGCACAGTCTTCCAACTAGTTTTTACTTTCATTTTATCATTTTTTTTCATGTAATTGAATGATAATTTCAAACTGGAGGAGATGCAACTATTGAGAGACTAAAGTTCATACCATGTCGACATCCATTTTGTATGATAGATCATCCATGTTATTAATCCTATGTATGTTGTGTTTCCTTCAATTTGATCAATACTTTAAAATTAGACCATTTTTCTTTAATTGTAATGTTGAAATAAATCTCAAACATACCCCTCTATTCATTATGGATAGAATGATTTTGTGTCCTAAATAATCTATGAAGTAAATTTGTTTTTTCTTACCGTTTAAAATTCTTTATGAGAATACTCCTTGCACCAAATTCTCTTTAAATGTTTGTTGCTTTCCTCGTAGTATAAATATGTAAGATTTCATGTTGATTAATAGGGTGATAGGGGGAGGGCACCGGCCTCATAGCAGTACACATATACTCCTAAGGAAGGGATTAATGACAAAGCCATTTTTTTCCACCGACCCAATGCAAACAATAAGGAATCTTGTCATAAAATTAAACAAGTAATTCCTCTCTTTAATTATGATTCAGTCGTGGACATAAGAGATAGGTGATAGAATTAATACCATGGCGTTCCGAATCAAACACTATGGGGTAAGCATCATATTTAATTATCCCATTTATTTATTTATGATTTTAATTATACCATCCTTTATGAAAAATCTTTATTTTACAGGAGTTATTACAGTAGTATGATCCTCATGGTGCGACTACGGGGGTTGGCATTGGTACCAGCATCGTTGATCTGCCATTAAGTGACACACTAGTCACTTAGAATGATACACCCCCTAGGGTCAATGTCAGTAGTACACCCTGAATTGAACAACACATGCCATGATGTGCATGAAATGTTGTGGATGAAGAGAAAGAACACATCACAGAATTTGAAGAAAGCTTTCCTGGATATTCCCGTGTCACTAGCATGGGGGCACTACCAACCACAATTTTGGTAGACGACGAGCTCATCCCCATGAAATTAGAAAATATTACAGGTAGTTAAGAAGTATTTTAATTATTATGTATAATATAATTTAAATTTACATATAATCAACATTTATTTTAAACTAACAATAATAGCGTTTAATAGGAAACAATACATTTTATGGACGAATGAATGACCTAGCCTTGGAACTCTTTAGGAACACCATTTTATCACCCAATAATTTTCCTATGGTTGTGGTAGGAGAATGAATCGGGTAACCATTTCAAACCAATATTTGGACTGTATTATAGCCTATAGAGTCATAGAGGGATCTCTCTATGTCACAGGATCATTCACATATGCGTATAGCTTCAACAAGCACTCACAAGGCTAGATATATGACACAGACATATTTGTTTGTAAATTTAAATATTGTAAGATAGAAAAATATTAGATACCATTGGGAAATGGAGTCACGGCCTGAATCATTCAAGGGGTTACAACAAATAATGATAGGTTATAACCTTCATAATCTGAGGCGAAATGAGTGTTAATATTCAGTCAAATATCTTCAAGTGGTGGTAGGGTGATGGAGGAGAAGTCCCAGTGGAGCAAGAGGCACGTGTCTATGGGTGAATCTCTTAAAAGCACCTTTAGCAGAAGCAACAATAAAGGATAATAACTGAAATAGAGCACCTAACAAGGGATGAATTCCATAATAACCATTATAAACACATTATGAATGTTATTTCTGATGAAAGGAGAGCTCAATAAAAACGAATTCCTTACATGCAACTAGAAACACATTAGCAGAACTTTACACATATGAAAATGAAGCATACATGAATCACAGACTGAACATCAAACATTGTGATGAATCTCATAAACTCAGAAGAATACTTTTCATTAATACTTCCAAGAAAGGTGCAGAACTATAAAACCAAGCACACAAAGATTCAAAAATGAATGTCCAACCCTTTACTCCTCAATAGAGGTTACATATATAGTTTCAATTACCCCTGAGACGCATATCGAAACATGGTGTCAAAAATTAGTTATAAAATGGGGATCAAAATCGAATAATCATACTGAATCCTAATAACTTTGAGGTGGCATATTTTCCACAATTTTAACACAAATTAGGAAAGTATGTGATAATGCACATGCTCACTCAAAAAAGCAAACAAGGTATATAGAACTCAGGCTCGCTTGCGAAAAATGACGGTTCACAGAACCTCTAATGGCCTCATGCTGACTCAACCCTGAATTGTCCCTCAATAGTAAAGGTGAAGGAGGTTTCTTCATTATAATTGTTGTTCTTATATAGTTTCCCCTTTGATCCTCATCATACTTTGGTGTGTAGTGTGTATTTGGAAGTTCCGAACTTCTTGAATTCCTTCCATTGATCTTCTGTCGGTGAATCCAGAGAGGACACCTCCTTTTCCAACAACTGCAACTCCACGTGGTCCCTATATGAAAAATCCGACAAATTCACACATGTGTCTCTGAAAGTGAACACTAACTCGAAGTCATCTACCAATTTGTTGACGATGGTATTTCTTACTAGGGATTGCTGCATATCCATGAATTTTGGAGTGGTCTGACCTGCATTGGATCATCCTGTCATGTTATTCTTTTTGTTTCAACATGCTACCCTTTTCTTCCTAGAAGAATGGTAACCCCATCTTCAACAATGGATTGAACATTTCTATGAAATATTTGACTTCATGTGCCATGATACCAATTTTGGATTCAATGGTATCTAAATGGTGGTGATGGTTTACCACTTTCCTCACCCAAGTGATGACAGAAATCCTATCTGTTATATCTGAGCTCTTCACTTCCTCAATGGATTGGAAGAAGAAGAGCTCAAACATAACAGATAGGATTTCTGTCTATGGAATTTCTGGCATAATCAACAGGATTTTTATTTAGTCTTTCCCTTACTTCTTTAACACTCTGCTTGGCTTCCTGTATATCCTTTTCTTGTCTAAGATGTAATCCAGATAGGGCCTCAATTTGGCATCCTCTGATATGAGTGTATCCCATATGATATGTTTGGCCCCTTGCATGGGAAGTTGTCATGTAACCTACTTTAGCAGTTTCTCATTCTTACCCTGCAATTCTCCACACTTTGCTTCCCAGCTCTTCCTTTCACATTCTCTCTCTAATGCCAAGCCCTCCAGATTATTGTTATGGTTCTTCAACCCTGCCAGTTCTAATTCCTTCAGATTTACTTGATCCAGGGATTGAATGATAGAGAATTCATCAGGTTCAGTGATAGGTGGATGACTCCCTTTTCAAGTTATTTTCCTTTCTCATACAATTCCCTCTCCTTCTCTTGTAACTTTTTGTCCAGCTCATCTAATTTGGCCTTTAGCGCTTTCTCACTCTCCACTATAAGGGACATATCCCTTTTCCATTGCTTTTCTTTCTCTATGAATTTCAGTAGTTGGGCATGGGAATTTGTAAGCTTACCATTCAGGCTCTCTTTCTCCTGTTCAAGATATGATAGATATAAATCTTGGATCAACAGAGTAGATGGAATCTTCAACTTTCTCTTTAGCAACTGAATTTTATTTTATTTTTTATTTAACAACTTTTGAGTGCCATCCCATTTATTAGCTTGGTTTCCAGCCATCAACAGGTCTTTCTACATCTTCTTGATTTGAGACTGGTGGGTCCTGTTTTCTACCTTCTCCCGTCTCAATTGATTTTCAATCTTACTCTTGCTAGATTGCATCCTAGATATCTTTAGGGTTGAATTCAACAAATCAATATGGATAATGTCCCTGATTTGTTTACGAAGGTGAATCATATATGGTATAGGGATATCATCTAGGTTGACCTTCATTTCAACCACTCTGTTCCTAGAAGCTATGACCATATTTAATGTATTATGCTTGTGATCTCTGATAGAAAACAAAGATACCTCCTGACCACAAGATTTTATCACCTCTGCAGACAATTTAAGAGATTCATTCATGGAGATGTATTTGTTTTCCTTGTATTTTTCCAATAGCTCAGTCTTGGGCCTATATCTATTTGTTGAGTCTTCAGGTTTCTGGGAAAATTCATATTCTTGAACCTCAAATGTCGGGACTTTGAACTTTACCTATTTCTTATTTCCTTTCCCACCAACTTCCTGTACCAGCTTCCCTGCCTCCTCCAACTTCTTCCTTTTTTTTGTTTTGGTTGTGTCCTCCTACTCTATGTCCATGACATCAGATAAATCCCTTTTGATGGAATGCTCAGAGACACTAGCAAAAGGTGTGATATTCTCTGATGTTGGTCCCAGGCTTGATGTGCCAGGTGGAGGTGAGTTGTTTCCCTATATTGGAGAAGTAGAATACTCTTCCATACCATCATATCCCTGTTTCCCCTGGGGTTAGTATGAACAACTTGCAGCCTTAGGTAGGCTTGGAAATTCATGGTGGTCAAAGGGATTGTTTTTATTGGCTTGCCTCCTGATAGAGATGATGCAGCGGGTATTGTAATTGATGGCAGCTTCAGTAGGGAATCCTGTCTCTCTTAACATAATTTCTATCAATAGAATATCAACTTTGTTTTTAATGACAAAAAGGCCTATGGCCCAAGGAAATTTGATATCTGAATACTTTCTGAAATTCAGAAAGTGCTCATTTTCTACTATGAGCCTTTTCTTGATCGGCTCCAAAGAAAATACTTTGAGGGTCAAAAAGGAAGGCAATAGAAAGGAATGACACACAAACCCATATATCCTTATCACTCTGTTATCTTATGATAAAAATCGATCCCTGATTCTCTTCTCAGAGGAGAATTGCAAGGTCTTTCTCTCATCTGGGGTTATACTCTAGGAAGACTCTACTGGAAGAAAGCACTATAGACATCTAACATCAAGAATTTCATGAACTTTCTATAATCCCTGCTTATTTCATCTGTGATTGTCATTTTTGGGAGCTACAGGATCTCTTCATTGAAAGACACAAACATCTTCATCAAGTAGGAATGGAACCTGAAAGTTCTTGTCTTGGGGAAGTCTACTAGCTGAGAATGAATATTTTTAGCTAGGAGCTCATCAATCTTGAGACAGGAGAATTGTGCTGACTGACTAGACTCTTCCAAGTCAACTGGACAGGTGCTCAAGGTGAACAGTAGGCTCATTAGGAGCTCAGTGACATATTTGTCTATGTCCATCCCTAAAAGATGACTCATAATTGTTATTACACACTGCGTTTCCTCATTAAACTCACTAGCATATATAGGGTAAGGGTAATTTTTTAGTCGGGTATTGAGTTTGAAACAGGATTTAAAGAACGCCTCCTTCGTTTCCACAGTTGACTCCCTAAAACACTAGACGATGCTTTCTTCACTGTATTTTTTGGTCTTTTGAATGAATTATGTAGGAACCGATAGGGTATTTATGACAACGAGGGGGCTGATCAGACACATGATTGTTGACTTGGATACGTCCATAATTACCCTCTCAGAGGAGGAATAACTAGCGGTGCACCAGTTGAAAAATTCAGGGAAACTTAGGGTTTGGTCTGTGGAAAAATGGTGAAAGAATGACCTATAAATGCAGTGCACATATGTTCCTTGGTACCTAAGCAAGTTTAGTTTGTTTTTTACGGTTTATACTGGTCCATTTAACAATATAGTGTCAAAGAACTCTGAATCTCTGTCTTCAAAGAGTTCCCCAATCTTCTAGTATTCTAAGTTTTGAGCCATTAAATCTTCTACCTCATCCAAATTATATACTTGTCTAGTGCAGAAACGTGGCCTACCTGGTCTATTGATAGCTCAAAGGTTTCGTCCAAGATGGCCTCTTTCTGCAAAGTCCTTCTCTCGCTATCCAATGCACAGAATAATATAAGTGACCTAAATTCACATGCACACATTTGTTTTATATTATCATTCTCTCATAATTCTCTTGCACCTTCTTCATCGGAAACAACCCTCGTCCATTCATCTTTCCCTCCTCCATCAGGGACCGTCGATCTTGCTTCCTTCAAAACCATTGATCCTTCTTCTTTGTCATACCGTCCCTCCTATTTTCCCTGCAACTTCCCTCTGTGGAATACACCTCCATCATCGATTTTAACCGTGTATTCATCAGGGCCATTAGATCGTGCCTCCTCTAATGCATTCCGCTGAGCCCAACCCTTCACTTCTGTCGTGCACTTATCAGTATCAGAATTAATGTCGACCATAGATCAAGCTCCAGCATAGATATTATCTATTGAATCTCATGCCTCATACTAAATTCCACTGATATCGGTCCTTCCTTTCTGTCGTGCAAGTTGTGGCAGCGGAATTCAACTCCGCCGTAGATCACGATGGAGTGTTGATCTGAGCCGTTGAAACTCGCGGGGTCTACCAAATTTCGCTGAGTTGAAGAAAATATTTTCCTACAGGTGTTCCATCAGTGGAATCAATGTCATACGTAGATATTAATCATGCTATGATCTTATCCATCGAAACTTGCGCCTTCTACCGAATTCTGTTGATCTGAGAAAAATATCTCCATGTACAAGTTGTGGCAGCGGAATTCACCTCCGTTATATCTCTTGATTGATCATTGATCTGAGCCGTTGAAACCTGGGCCCCCTACCAAATTTCATTAATTAGATAAATTCATTTTCCCATGCAAGTTGCGGTAGCATAATGATTATTGATCGTAGATCTTCATCCCGCTCCTTATTTGACGGTCCATCCTTCCTGCACGTTAACCCCTTTCCGTTGATCATAATATTCCTTTTGAACTTGCATATTTTTCCAGCAAAATCGTTTGCAGCCATTGATATCCATCAACGCCGATCTATACCCTTCACAGTTGCTCGAACATAACCTTTAAGTGGGTAAAAATATTTACCTCCTCCATAGAACCAGACCTTAGGGAAATTTTTGATGTTTTCCTTATTCTTGACAAGGGATAGATTCTGATGGAACATTCTCTGATTTCATGTAAAAGGAGTATGAAGATACAAATTTCTATTATATTAATGTGGAGTAGGATCCTTTTCCTACCGACCACTCCCTTTGTCAAATGTCTATTAGATTAATTTATACTGACTTAGGAGTTTTAATTAATTAATTGAGTCCACTAGTACCATTGGGTCCACATGGCCTAACGGGGCTACATGTACCATCCGCTAGAGTGTGGGGAACACTGCTAGAGTATAAATTCCACTTATTGCATGTGCATGCATCAGTTTGGGCACCTCCTAGGCCAATCCCTACATTTTAGGAGCCACTGGGAATCCTGACACCAACCTTCTTCAGAAAATGTAGAGGAATTTGATTTCTCTATCTCTAATAATGTTGCTGGTGTGCAGATAAGTAATACCATGGATACTATGAAAATAATATCAGATTATAGGAGTGATCCATTCACTCTCATTAATCTAGAGCTTCCAGTAAATTCCTACAGGATTGCATACACCAAAAATCAGAATTTTGAAGAAGGAGAAAATTGTGCATCTACCATCTCGATGGAGAACAATTTTGGGTCTAATATGAATCCTTTTGGATCTGAATTATTTTCTGATCTGATAATATGTGGTTCAATTTTTAAGATTCAACCAACTAAGTGTGGTAGGTGGGTAAAGGCGCCTACTCCACATGTAGCCATGCATTAACCATGCATAACTGATTTATTTTCTGATCTGATAATATGTGGTTCAGGTTTTAAGATTCAACCAACTGAGTGTGGTAGGTGGGTAAAGGCACCTACTCCACATGCATCCATGCATTAGCCATGCATAAATAGCTCTAGCTAACTGATTGTGATCTAACTGAAAGTAATTGGAAGCTAACTAAGACTAACTAGTTCCAACTCCAACTAACTGAAGGAGGTTGGTGCCGGGACTCCCAGTGGATCCTAAAATGTAGGGATTGGCCTAGGAGATGCCCAAACCGATGCATGCACATGTAGTAAGTGGCAGTTAACCTCTAGCAGTGTTCCCCACACCCTAGTGGATGGTACATGTGGCCCCATTAGGCCATGTGAACCCAATGGTACTAGTGGACTCAATTAATTAATTAAAACTCCTAAGTTAGGATAAATTAATATAATAGACATTTGACCAAGGGAGGATTAATAATCCTAACACTTTTAAAAATTCAAGTGGATCTCCTCCAAATCCTACATGAACTTGGAGACCATAAAAGAAACTAAGGAAATATTAGGTCCACTACAATTTCAACAAATGAGGTTAGCAACAAGCTTCATATAGGGAGTGGCATTGGATTTTTGGGAGTTGAACTCCTTAGTCAACTTCACTCATGACTACTAAGGTGTAGCACATGGTTTACAAACATCCATTTTTAAAATTGATAATATATTAATCACATATTTAGGTTGAGAAATAAAGTTACCACCATCCCTTTGCAAAAATTGGATTCCTAGAAAGAAATGCAACATACCAAAGTTAGTCATTTCAAATGTATATGCTACTTGTTCCCCGAAACCCCAAAATTAGGTTAACTGCCTGCAATAATGACTAAATAATCAAATTTAGTGAAACATTTAAATGTTGACATTGACATGTAAAATAAAAATACCATGATCTAATTCATAGTCTGAAATCAAACTCAATAAAGAATATGCCATTACCTTCCTACTGAGAAAATACCTTTATTACTAATCAATCATTGTACCTCTCAACATCACCTTTAAATGTAAATTTGGCCTTGTATACTCATCAATATTTCACCACATTATTTCCTTGTGAACAAGGATTAGGTCCCAAATTTTATTCTTCATCAAGAAATTATACTCGTCGGCTGTAACATTCTCCCATTTTGGTCAACCATGTGTATCTGAATATGTATGAGGATCACATGACTCTATCGCATGTTCCATAAAAGAGACACTACCACACTATTTTTGTCCACTTTCCTTTAGACATTTACATTACCTTCATTAACACTAAAAACTTCAATTATCTTAGTTACCCATGGAAGAACACAGATTCCCTTTAAGGATTTCCAACATCAATTTTCCATGAGAGTTTATAATTTAATGGTTAAGAAATCCATTGCTTGTATTCATCACCGATTTTGAATGTTGACTCTAAGTTGTATTTGTTATGCGGGTCCACTTTCTATTGGACAATCTAGTTGACATACTTTTCAATGTTGTATAGTAGTTAGTCTATCTATAATTTCTCACTAGTTCAAATGGATCACTACTTAACAATTGATATATGGTTTAAATATAGAATTATTTGATTCTAATCAAATACAACACCCCTATTACAAATAGATTCTTTTTTGACCGTCTTAAACAACTTTTAGGCTTTTGACTCTTCATAGTACACCACCATAATACAAGCATGACATTTTACATCCAACATATTTCTCTTAACATCTGGAATAAGAACGCATGTTATACACGCAACATTTTGATATGTACTATTGAGGGCGTCATTCCACTCCATTTCTCAATAGGGGTCATATCCCATAGAAATTTGTTCAGTATTGTACTTAGAAATTATTTTGAGTAGTATACAACCTCCACCAAAAACTTAGTTAATAAACATTTAGCTTGAAGAAAACACTATCCCAATTCAACGAAGGTCCAATTATTCCTTCCAACAACATTGTTATGCGGAGGTGTGCATGGTACACATATTTACAAGATATACCATGTTGTTTCAAGTAGCTCTCAAACAATGTTCTTATAATTTCTCTGCCATTATTAGATCTTAAACATTTCACAGGTTGACCACGTTACTTTTTAGGTAATTCCTGAATTCCTTGAGTTTTTCAAAAATACAATTCTTATATTTAATAAATATACCAAAATATACATAGAAAAATAATTAATGAAGATAAAAAATACCTTATACCTTCTATGATGGTTGGTCATTGTACAAAAATCACTATGGATAAGTTCCAATTAAGTATTTTTGCTATATCCCTTGCTTGTCTCAAATGCAACCTATTAATGCTTCCCAAGCACACATCCTTTACATGCACCATTAGAATGTATTGGCTTGATCTTAGACTAGGGTCCAAATATGTGTCAAACAAAGGGGTCTGCTATAGTCTAAGCATTGGCATATTAAATCCCCTAGAAAGTAAAGGGTCTCATCTAAAGAGTTGCGCCCAAACTAAAGGTCATATGGAGCTCATGTAACATGTTCTTCATTATTGGAACTTGTATAAATTGACTGTGGTTTTCTTACTTATTATACCAACCATTATTTGACATATCAAAACCCACATTCAAGAATTTAAGGAAGATAAACAACCATTATAACATACCCTATAATCCTACTTAAAGACACAACATGAATGAGATCAATTCATACTCGGTCCTTAGCATAGTTACATAAAAACATAAATGCACATAATCACCATATAAAAATAAAACAATGATTTTTTTTAATAAGGGTCTCATTCCATTGATATTGAAATGATCTGATAGATGAATGATGACTTAGGGTTGCGATTACATTACATGGGAAAATGCGATATTTGCTTGACTAGATAAATAGTAAGTGTTACAATCTATTCAACAACAACCACCTATTCACGTGGGATCCTTTACAATATCCCAAATGTGGGAAGGTACATCCAAAAATCTACAGAACCATTTAGTTCCCTCTTTTTTCTTTTTGACGGAGTCACAACCATATCCTTCTACTTTGGCCAAGTGTGTTCCTTCTTTTTCCACCTTTTCTTGGATTTCTTGGCGTCTTGTATACTATCCATATCCTTCTTTTTCTCTATCTCTTATGCCATTTAATACTCCTAATAAGTTTTGTATTATGCGATGAAAATATTATCTTGTTATGTTTGTTTATCTTGCGCCACCCTACCTTTTTTACTACTAAATCCATGTTGTCTTCAAAAATTAAAAATGTAAATCTAGGGGCCAATAAAAGAAACCACCATAGGTAGTGCATTAACCATATTAAAATTTACCTTTGATCTCATACTTTGGAATTTTATATGTCAAATTACACTTTCCAAATTCTACTTTGGTTGTTAGTCCTAGCTACGAGTGTAGTGGGTCCTATATATTTCTTAGGGAAATCATAGAACTTAGTATAATTTGTACATAGCATCAAGAAAACCCTTAACAAAACAAAACAAAGTAATATTTAATATCTTTCACAACAAACCTTCCAGGCCATGACTCAATCTTCTTGACACTTTGGTTTATATGGGGTATAGAAAAAAAATTGACATTTGAAATTGGTACATGATCTACATTAGTGAATACACCATTTTTACATTCAATCCTATCACAACTAACAACAATAAGTGCATAATATTTTGCAACAAATTTTTTTTGTCTATAGTTTTACTTAATGAAGAAAAAAAGAAGCATTCTTGTCCATATAATGGGTACACTCATAGTCTTCTATTCACTCAATTTTAGAAGTATCATTATCAATGCCTACGCAGTACTAGATAATAAAGTATAGTTATCTCCCTTACCTTTACAAAGTCAATGTTACTAGTTATTCAAATGATTAGTTGACATCTCACCTTCAAGTTTCTTGATATAGTATTATTCTAGTAAGTCTTCTTGACATGTATCATTTTCCACAATGTCAACATGTCTTCTTCTTCTTTCTTTTCTTAGACGAATTATGGTCAAGATGCTTCTTCTTATCCGTTTGGTTGATGCAAACATGTTGATATTTCTCTTGATTGTATTATCCACCTCTTTCTCTATGCTTATTTCAACCTTTTCCCTTATAGAAATGGGCATGTTTCTCAATCTCAATTTTTTATTCATGAAGTGAATTTTTATATGCCCTAATTAGTGTGGAAATTGAGCCCAAGCCTAGATTAATTGAACTCACAAAATTGCTTTTAAAACATGTATAGATTTATTCAAATTGGAAATTGTATATGGCGCATAACACAAACTTCTATTGAATAAGTTTACACTAGAAAACCTCATGAAGTCATAGGCTATCCAAATATATAGTTACATCAGCTATTTGAATGCATAAGGAGGGAAGTCGAATCAGCACAAAAGAAGGCTTACTAAAAAGTCAAAATCCTCCCTAGGCTCATAAAACACTTTCCTAATCCGTCAAGAAGGTCAAAAATAGGATGAATGAAGTGTATCCGATGATAAGTGAAGGAAATTGGATATGCTCATGCTTTTGGAAGAGAAAAAGATGGAGGATAAGTTATGCAAAAAATAAGGCAGTTGCCTTATGACTAGCTCTACTTTTTTCCTTAAAAGCTACTGAAAAGAAGTATAATTTTGGATAAGGGAGGAATGCGCACTTACTAAACTGGGCAGTCTGATGGGTTTTCAAAATATTATCCAAAATATTTCCAAGACGATCCTGTAGGAATTTTAGGCAAGTTTTGACCAAGTGGTGCAAGTGGATGCCAACTAGCTAGTGTAGGACCTAGGAAATTAACAAAAATGATTAATTAATATATCCTAAGACGGGAATGGGTTTTGATTATTCTAAAACCCCCTATTAATCCCTACTTATGTGAAATATCAGAAATATATCATAGATATAGGTCCTAGCAACAATTATTAGTCACCCTTTACATACTGCGCATGCTTTTCCATACAAAACAAGGAAAGAGGCAAAACCGCAAAGGGGAAAATCCTTCCCTAAACATGGACATGATTTTTTTTTTTGAAATATTGTCTTCAATCAGTATTCACCACATGATAAGATATCCCTAGCAGTGATTTGAGATGCTGGATTTCTTCTCAAATAACTCCTTGGTGAATATGTCTTCAACTTGCTCAGCAAATGCACCATAGTGCAGATCAACGACCTCATCATGCACAACCCCTTTGATGTAGTGCATGCCGATATCAATGTGTTTGGTTCACTGCCTCTATACATGATCAATTTAGATTCAAATAGTACTTTTGTTTTCACAATAGATTACTGTAGAAGTCTCATATTCGATCCCAAACTCTCCAAGTATACCCTGCAACCATAAACATTGAGTAGTTGCATCCACAACTCCTCTGTATTCTGCCTTTGTAGATGAATGGGCAATGGAAATTTTTTTTTTTTTTACTTGAACAACTGATTGTACCATATTCAAGCATAAACTCATATCCATCATTTGATTTTCTATCACTTTTATCACCTTCCCAATTAGAATCAGTAAAACCAACTAACTTTAGGTCAGATTCTGCAACATAGTGAATCCCATGTGTCTTTGTTCCTTGTAAAAAGTGTAAGATTATTTTTTATGCCCTTCAATGGATTTCATGAGGCTAATACATGTTTCTATATTCCACACTGACAGCATAATATACATCAGGTTGAGTATGAGTCAAATAAAGAAGAAAACCAACCATTTTCCTATACAGTGCGTTGTTGACCAATGGAGTTAAATTCACTTCTTCAAGCTTAACTCCTATAAGGAAAGGAGTATTGCGTGGATTGAAATCCTTCATTTTGAACTTATTTAATAGATCTAAAGCATACTTTTACTGATGTAATTTTATTCCAAGATCTGATTGAGAAATCTCAAGCCCGAAAAATTGGCTCAACAATATCAAATATGTCATCGATAAAGCACGGTTCAATGCATCCTTCAAGGAGGAAATATCTTTCATTGAACTTCCTGTCATCAAAATTTCATCCACATACAAAACAATAATAATTATTGAACCATGAATCAGCTTCAAATAGACATTTGGATCAGACTTGCATCTACTAAATTTTCCGTGATAACAGAAAGCCATCAATCTTGGTAAAACAAGCTCTGGGAGCTTGTTTTAGCCCATATAGTGGTTTCTTCAACCCACACACAAGATATAGATTAGTAACAAAAATTCTGTATTTTTCATATATATCTCTTCCTTGGGATATCCATGTATAAATGAACTCTTCACATCCATGTGATGTACCTCCGATTGCTTGGAAGCTGCAATGGCCAAAACTAGTCTTATAGAGTCCATCTTTTCCATTGTTGCAATGGATTAATTGTAGTCAATTCCTTGGACTTGGGAGAATCCCTTGGACACTAACCTTGCCTTATACTTTATAGGAGATCCATCAACAACAAATTTGGTCTTTAATACCCATTTGCACTTGACTAGCTTTCTCCCTGGTGGGATATTGACTAGTTCCCATGTCTCATTCTTTTGGAGCGAATGATATTCCTCTTTCATGGTTGTTTTCCATCTTGTATATTTTGATGCTTCTTCATATGTTTTTGTATCTTATTCAACCATTAGAAAACATTTCTCAGCAAATAAGGGGTCCTTGATAGAAAGGGAACTCTCAAATTGAGATCTAGTTCTTCTAGAATCATTAGGATTCCAAGTTAGTTCCCCAACTGTATGGATGGTATTTGATTCCCACTTTGGCCTTGTATGAGTGTTAGTATACAAAATTAAATAATCATTATCATACATATAATAATCATAAAACTTATTATCCTCTTTACTTACAATCATAGGTGGTGGTGGTGAAGATGACTCTCCAATTTTCGTTGCTAACATAGGATCTTCTTCAAACTGAACACTCCTTTCAATAAAGGCTCTTCGAGTGCTCATGATGATCATATTATACCATTCTGAATCTTCATAATACCCAAAAAATATGCACTCTTGAATTTTGGGTTCCAAACGCTTCCTATTTTCTGTTGAATTCTATCCCAAGATTAAGAGCCAAAAATCCTAAAATGAGGCACATCAGGCTTGTGTCCACTCCAAGATTCGAAATGAGTGATTCCATAAAGATGCTTATGAGGAACCCTATTCTGGATATAGGATGCACAGTTTATAGCTTCATCCCAAAACTTTGGAGGAAAATTCGTAGACTCCATCATGCAAGTGGCCATATCCTTGAGAGATCTATTCTTCCTCTTAGTAACACCATTTTGCTGAGGTGTGTAGGGAATAGAGTGTTGCATATGGATACCTTCATCTTCACAATATTGTTTAAACTCATACTTGACATACTCACCACCATTATCATATGTGAGGATCTCGATCTTTCTTTCAGATTGGTTCTCAACTATGGATTTAAAAACCTTGAAGGGGTCAAAAACTTTTGACTTGTGCTTGAGGAAGCAAACCCAATAGTATCTGGAAAAGTCATCTATGAAGGTTAGGACATACTTGGATTGACTCATGGACATATAAAGGAAAGGACCAAAAATGTCACTGTGAATAGGTTCAAGGGTGCATAGGTTCACTTATGACTGACTCTCTCATACTTATGCTCTGGGTGTTTTCCTAGAATGCATCCCTGACAGACTCCTTTGGAAAAATTGATTTTGGGAAACCCTATGACCATTTATTTATCACACAAATATGAAAGGTATTTGTAATTATATGGGCAAAACTCTCATACCAAATATTGCTAGCTTAATTTGCATGAGTGAGGAGAGAAGAGGGGTCTGAGAAGGGCATGAAGTGTGAAAACTTGTACACTTTCGAACTGTGATCCAAAAAACCTTTAGATGCAGCTCTACCGTTTGAAATATCAATGATTTCAACATTATTGGGAGTGAATACAACCTTATTAAGAGACCCAGTGTGGGTCTTATGATATACTAATTAATAATATATGAGTAGCAAGACCTGGGACATACAAAATATTGTTGAAGGAACCATGGTCAAGATATATTCTACCCTTTCCCTTAATTTTAGTTTCAGAGTCATCTCTGTAGAAATAATAGATCAATGCTATGTGAAATGATGCTAAAAAGAATCACAGGAAATAGATCTTGCTACTAAGAATCCTCACAAGCATACACAGGAAAAATAGAGAGAAGAAAAGAGACTGAATCACATGAATGAAGAGATGAATATTGGTGTGTATCCTTCCATTGAATAATTATAAATAATAGAGTACATAAATAGTACATCCCTCACGGGGAAGTCGAATTGTATGGAAAAAACTCATAAATCTCAAAAAGGCTGACTTACCAAAATATAGCAAAACCCCATAGGTGGATAAAGCACTTGCTAAATCTATCAAGGACCTCACGAGTTGGAAAAAGCATGAGTGAGTTGTCAAGGAGATGGAAATAACATGCTAATCCTAGAAAATGGAGAAAAATTAATGGAGGATGGGTTGGAAACAAAAGCTCCCAGTTTCCTAGTTGACTAGCTTTTATCTTATCCATAGAAAAGCAGGAAAAAACAGAAAAAGTAGAAAAAGCAGAAAAAGCAGAAAAAAACAGAATCTGCTATAAGGTCCTGTATACTAATTCTATATGAACCCAGAATCAGAAATAAATCATTCCTAGGATATAGATGACATGCATTGACTTTAAGGTGCAAGTGGATGCCAACTAATTAAGCTAGTGGGTGAATAATTAATCAAATAATGATTAATTATTTTATCCTAAGTTGTGAGTGGGTTTAATATATTCCAACACCCCCCTATAAGTCTGACTTTATGATGGTATGAAAAAAAATATGGATGCATATGGATGCATATAGGGCCCAGCAACAAGGCTATGGTCACCCTTTAACAATTATAATGTCCAGAAAAGTGAGGAAAGAGGTAAAACCACATGGGGAAAATCCTCCCTCAAGATAGGACAAGGCACAAAATTTGAAATATGTCTTCAACATATCTTCATCTTCACTTTAATGAGCTGATTGAACTGCTTCTGGATGAAGGACTTGCTGAAGAAATCATGAACTCCATGATCATGCACTGGAGTGTAGAACCTGGAAGAAGGAAGAGGAGAGACTCCTTGTATCTCATCAACTGATGAAGTAGGAGCATTATCTGAATGCTTCTTTCTACTGTCAAACTCTGATCTGCAAACATAATCTGAAATGGAAAAGAGATCTGTGCATA
This sequence comes from Pseudotsuga menziesii, assembly GCA_001517045.1. Classification (NCBI taxonomy): domain Eukaryota; kingdom Viridiplantae; phylum Streptophyta; class Pinopsida; order Pinales; family Pinaceae; genus Pseudotsuga; species Pseudotsuga menziesii. The sequence goes on along the minus strand of LPNX011097524.1, from coordinate 205,653 downwards.
CTCCTTTCCAAAGAGTACAAAAATTAAGACAATTTATTTCACACCCAATTCCCTGAATAGCTGCAAAATTGTGATGTGAATCACATGTCAATCTTCCAATCTGATGTAGCACCTGTATAGATCTGATATGAGGCTGATAAAACTTTGATATATCAGAAATATTAAAATATGGAACAGCAAGGACAAAGTCTTCAACGGCTCCATGAGGATATAGGGCTAGACTAGGAAAGTTATGAGCAACTGGGGAAAACTGATAGGTGTAAAAATCTGAATGATGGATAGGCATAATGAGATGTTCACAATCTTCAAGAACGATCTGAGTATTGATGCCAAGAACAAAGAAGGATATGCTGAATCACATGAGATCAATTATGGTAAGTGGTATGACACAAATAAGGCTTGATGTGGCTAAGCAAACATCCTGGAAGTCACTGGGTTGCGCACCATCAATGAGAGAGGCATGCAAGAGGTGTAAAGAATATGGCACATAGATCTCAAAATCTAAGATAGGAGATTGAGAGAACAATGAATGTGTTATAGGATCATAATCAATATCAGCAGCAGCTCCATATGTTACTTCTTTTTCATCAATAGTATCACAAGAAGAAAAATCACCTTCAAGAGACATAGAAAAAGATGGCTCTTCAATATTTGCTTCTTTATTGAAGGAGGAAGCATTCTAATGAAAGAGGGCATCAGCAACATGAACTGTATGAGAAACTTCTTCATCATGATCAACTTCATCAGAGAATGTAGAGGCCAAGAAATCTTGAGAGAGAGAACAAGAGGAGATGCTAGGTTCGCTCCATGCTTCATCTTCGATTTCCTGCAAACCAAAAGCTTTGTCCAAAATTTTCCAAAGCTCAAATGGATATTCAGCAGAATATATGAGATGATATATATTTGGAGACATTCCCAAACACATAATTCCATAAGCTCTATCACAATTATTTAGCCAATCTATCTTC